>CM026183.1:11260008-11550008 GCA_014825925.1 Bombus breviceps | reverse complement strand
TATATTTCAATTGATGAAATTCGTACTCACATTGCTTGTGTTGGTAAAGGTACTTGCATCCGTTCGTTGCTGGTGTAACACATATCTTGGTGAAGTGCCCTTGCACAGCTCGGCGTAAGAATTTTCTGCGGCAATATGGAGTTCAAGATGATTGTTAATGTTAACCGATGGTAATAGCTCTTTGCTGTATCGTCAAAGCAATTGGTTTTTAATTGTTCAATCCTATTGAGTTCTTAATGAAACGTCACTCGAATTTTTGCACATTTGTATTGATCAATTAAACAAACTCATTAAACAAATAATGGGTATAAAATTGGATCTAGTATAAAACTGTGTCTAGTTGACCCTGAGATCAATTATTAATTCTTATAACCGTTAAATTTTCGTAACATTTTTACATCGTTAATTTGCAGTAGAAGATTATAGACGAAATTTAGTTGGCGTTTAGTATTTCTCATGTTATAATATTTTCATTTGTGTCTTTGTATGTGTCCAGAACGAATTGTCTCGTGGATACATGGCATCCCATCTTATAGCGTATTTCTTCGCTGTAGTTAGGATCTAGCCATTCTTTCAGTAGAAAGAATGTGTATAATAATTCTCGTTTCCTTTTTAGGTTTCAGGGAACCTCGCCTGTCCTACAATTTTAGTAACCATGTAGATATTATAATCGAAGAATCAAATGGTTGGAAGTTTCTCAACGTGGTAACCGATAATCGCATCGTCGCATCAATACAATTTGGTTAAAATACAGCGCTTATTAAATTACCTACCATTAGCGTGAGGAATTATGTCTGGATCCTTCTCGAAGCTCTCGATGCTGTCGGAGTTGAGAGGCAGAGTCGACGATTTATCACGTGGAGAGGAACTGCCGGTTCCGGACGCGGCTAGATTCGCCATACCGCCGTCGTCGTGAGAATCCTTGTCCTCCTGAGTCCTTGGTCGATACCGTAATCTCACAGCCAGAACTATCACAAAGATCACTAGTAGAAGGCCAGCCGTTGCTCCGACCACCGCACCGAGCAATGGTCCAGACAGCGACAGCATCACCGGTGTCAGAGCTGGAAATCATGGTAAGTACCATGAGTCTTTCTACTCTCTTCCTTTTCTTCGCGGGATCTCATTGTTCGGGGGACGAAAGGATTGCTTCTCGAGACACTCATAAATGTCTCTGCTCGCGATTACAACCGTTGAAAATGAAATTTTTCCATTATTGTTGTCGTGGATACGATTTTATGGATTTTTTAGGATCATTTATGAAACACACGTTTTTCGTGACTGACGATGGAATCCGACTCACTCGTGTTATCTGTCACACGAATTTACAAACTAATTGTAAAAACAAATCTTGAAAGTTTATGTCATTGAACTTTACTGATGGCTATTTTATTCAGAATAAAATCTCATTAAAAATTGAGATATTCACTTCGAACTGGGAATGAAGTAATTTCATTGAAAATTTTATTACAAGTGCTGATTTTATAAAATTTTATTTATCGTAGCAATATAATCATTAAAAAAAAAAAAAAAAGGAAAAAGAAGAAAAAAAAAAGAAAAGAAAAGGAAAAGAAAAAAAAGAGGATGGTTCAGTTATTGATATATGTGAGATTTGATTCTTCTAATTACAAGTCTATGGCTAAACGCTTTTAATTTTAAATGTAATCGAGTCGGAAGGGTTAGACGAATTGGAAAGAAAATTAGTATCTAAACAGAGGACTAATTGATTATCTGGATAATAAATGAGAAGAAGAAGAAGCAACGCAGTAAGATCGATTCCAGTTAGATTAGTGGAATAAAGATGTCACTGGAATAGATCTCCTTGGTTAAGTAGAGAACCAGATCTGATCAGGCAAGTAGTATAGACATATTATTAGTCGGACGAATGGTGAAATCGTCTGAGGCTGTGCTTATTTGGCAAATAGCTCGTGTAAAATCAATTTAAAATATGTATCCTCGGAAAGGTACAAAGATCTATGAACAACGATCGTGTTGAGATATTTGTTGAGGTTTCATTAGACGAATTTTCTACTAAATCAAAAATTTCATTAAGACTTCGATATACAAGAAATTTGCTAACGAATCCGACAATATACAGACTGATTCATTGATTAATCATAATCAATTAAGTAGATTCAGTGCTGACAATATACGTTTTAAAAACTCATTTAGTACCTTGTCCAACGTCATCGCAATGTTCGTTATGCCAGTGAAAAGAAGCTGTGCGTCATCTAGGCCTGTTGCACACTACATTAGAATCACCGTAGCAAGACTTCACGATTCGCATGCAACGACAACGGGCTTCTTGCACGATAATTTACAAGATAATAATATTAACGAACTTACAAATGACAAGTTGTAAACTACGGGCTCCTATCGCATAAACAGTTTTTAAAATTTTCAATTTTAACAAAGAAAAATAGGCCCCCCCCTCCCTATTTCAGAACTTTAATAATTCTATCGCCAGATTTATTTGCACCGTTTTATTATTTCTGCTTATTATTTATTGTGCGCTATTATCGTCACTAATTGATATCGATAATTTACAACTTGTGGTTTTGTACAATATCATTGATATATTGAAATTGAATATTAATTGAACTGTGTAAGAGGGCCAAGGTGTCTACAGAGAGGCAGGTGAAACACAGATCTACGATGAGAAGCGAAAGCGCGGCACGCTGCAAGCAGATCTATTTCTCGTATCTATTTCTCGTGATAGTGGTGTGACCTTCAACACCTATTTCTCTACTGTTCTTCCCACGAGTCACCGTGTGCACCAATTTCCTTTACATCATATCACTCCATGAATTAGCCTTTTTACTCTATTATAGAGGAAAACGAAAGTTTTACTTTTTATTTAGAAAATCGTCACCTTTGTGAATGATACTCATCTTTGTGAGCAGTTTTCTAGCTTATAGAGCATGAGGGTGGTATAGATCGTTGTGAAGTTGGTACTGTTGAGAATCACAGATAAAACGCAGATAGTATACTTATTGTTAATAATAATAAATAGCTGAATTTTAGTAGCATTATATGAGCCGTTCAGAAGAGCCACACTGGTCAATTTCATAAATTGAAAAGTATAAGAAAATGATGATGTCATTATACGAACACTGTTTTCTAATGTCTTGAAATATTATCACTATCTGTAAGCTGTAGCTTCTTGCGATAAATGAACACTTATTGAAGCGAAAAATATTTCTTTTGATAGATGAATGTTAATCGTGTATTAATAAGATCGTAAACTAATGAAAAAGTGGAGTGCTGATCAGTTTGGCTTCTATGAGGTTCATATAAAACGATAAATAAGAGAAATTACACGAAAATTCCATCGAACAAGAACATAGGAGACAACCTTGAAATCTTTTCCTGCAACGTCTCCAAAGGGAAGAAGCCCACAGAAATTGTTCTCGAGAAAAAACTCCTCTGTTTCCGCAGTGGAAATCGTTTCCCCTCGAACAACAACAACAACAACAACAACGACAACAACACCAATTTTCAAGACAATAGGGTTAGGTTGGAAGGACGAAAATGGACCATTCAGTGCACCTCTACCTCGACGAATGAATGAACGAAACGCGTCAAATAAATGATGACGTTCTAAAAGTACGGACAGATCTCCAACGAGTTTTCGGGGCAGAGCTCGAAACAGAAAGATATAGACATTATAGTACGACAGAAAGCGATAAACATTATGATACGAAATAAAGAGGTAGACATTATGGTACGAAAGAAACAGGTAGACATTATAGTACGAAAGAATGAGAAAAAGATCGTAACACGTTCGTGACAGGCACGTAAAAATTTTAAAATCGCACGGGATTGCGATCGTAAAGGCACTTCCGCTTCAACCATTTCCCACGGTGTTGTCACTTTTTGAAACTTTTCAAATGATAAGTCGACTTCCATCGTGCGAATCCCAATCGACATTTTGACTAAATTTTCTTCCCTCCTTTCCTCATTCTCCTATTTTTCTTTTTATCGTCTTCTTTTTGTCCTCTTCCGATAGACAGTTCGTTTCTATTGGCACTTTGCTTTGGTATTTTTAAAACTTTGCTCTTAAAATTCTATTTGCTTTATCGCGATATTTGTTATATGAAAGAATTTAGTAATCTTCCGAATTTCTAACTTGCGACTTGCAAAGTTTCATTAATAATTTTAGTTGATTTGTGCAGGAGAGGCTCGAATAAGTAAAGGATAGATAGTCATGAATAAGAATATTACAATAAAGATAGATTATATTATAAGTATATTCGAGATTAATTAATAGAAATTTCAATGAAATGATTGGCTCTTTAAAAATAGAGACATGATAGAAACGAAGAAATTTGGAATCTAGGAACAGCTATATTTTAGCAGTGAATATAAAGATTAATGAAGATTTTGAAAGTGAAATACAAAATTCGAATATCGTTTAGAAGTTATCGATAGTTAAATATAGAAAATTCTTTATTCGGATAATAAAAGGGAGGAAATGCATGAGTTTCATAAAGGTGACCATGAAAGAAATTTGGAATAATTGGGGATCTTAAACTCAGTTATTTTCATTTTTTCCTATCCTTCTTTCTACTTTTTGTCGTTTCGTTTCTTTTTTTTTTCTCTCCTTTTTTGGGAGGTAGATCATTTTCTTTGTCGCTTCAGTTTCGTTTCGCGTTCTGCGGAATATATTGAGAGATAGTGACGTTAATCGCGGCCGATTGGAAACGTCGATTTCGTTTCGACGCCAACTGCCCCGAGCGGACTAACCGATCCAGCTAATTTCCGATTAATCGATTATATCTGTACGCCGATGTAACGTCCGCTCGTGTTCGTGTCTATGCCACGCGGTCCTCAGTTGATCGAGTTGATCCATGTAAGTGGACGTCCAACCGCCAATTAGCCGATTCAGTTTATTCCGGATCGATCGTCGTGTTAACGTTCGAAATGGATCGGAAGACGGACGAAATTCAGTTTTATCTCGTTTTTCTTTTCCATTTTTTCATTCAATGACCAATGAAATTTTGAAGTATATGGAAAAATTACATTATTACATTATTATTACTAAACTGCGTGTATTTACGTAGATTTGTATTCTTATGGATATAGTTAAAAAAATACATTGTCTGAATTTTTCATTTTTGAATTTTATTCACAGTCTAGTTGTTCCGTATGCAATTATGGAAAAAAGCGAGAGAGTTGGGAGATCATACACGACAAAGGAAATTCTCGATTTTAGAAAAGTATATTTAATTCTGTAAATTGAAAAGTTTTCTTGATTCAGAATCCACCATTGTTTCTGTTACATCGCGATTTCGGATAAACATACGTTCAATAGAAATTGAGTTAAATTTAAAGTATTACAGCAATATAAATTTCGACTGTATCTCGAATAAAAACTTGTCAACATCGGTGGTATGCATCTCTTGTTACGGGTCATAATTGGATCTGCCCGGTGAAGAAATAATTTTGTAAGATTGTGTTTCAAACTTTCTGTGTTTGTCACAGAAGTTTTTGTCCGTCGTGTTGTCGTCAGAAGTTTTGTCAGGATAAATACCTCTCATCGTTCACGTAAAATTGAACCGCACGTTTCCAATTTAATTCTATAATAAGCGATCGTATCGCTTGTTTCAAGCTTGTTATTTTTACAATACTCGTAATTTAGACAGGGACTATCGTTTCAATTTACGATGGGAACGTGACGAGGTTCGGCACAATTTTGTCGCGTTAAAACACGATTACACCGAGGTGGTCCGACGTGTTTGCAGAGATCGTGAATTATCGTTACGCCAGCAATGAATCTGGGATTCAGATGCACTGTCCAGAACTACGCTTCGCACTCAAGTTCGAGATTAATCAGAATCCACTTAAATTTACAAACTCCTCTAAACGAGTAGCCCTCTTGTACTGCTTCTGTGATTCTAAGTTGATATTAAACGTGGCAGCAGGCTGAATTCAACGTAGACGTGCCATCGGCATCTCTGTTATCACCAGGATGAAAAGCAGTTAATCCGAAAGCAATTTTATATTCTTGTAGTTTAGGTTCTCTGTTTCTTTTGAAACAGAAAATACTTTTTAAATATAGGATAATTTGTCTGGTACGGTTACTCGCGTAGCAACGAGACCGTTGTACATATCAAAATCGGAGAACGAACTTTAGTACCTTTCAAAATTAAATTCCGAGAAATTGTTTAAATAACTTAATCATTGTTTCCTTTTTCCTACAGAAATACGATATTCTGTTTGACGATGCAAATTGAGATAGTCTTTTTCGTCTCGTGTTGTCCAGCAGGGGATTTTTATCGTTATAAGCTACAAAGCGGTGGAAGAATCAACTGCGATTTTTTCTTTAGCATATTTACCTTTAAAACATTGAAACGATACCCTTTCTTTGCATGAAATGCGATATTTTTTTTTTTTTTTTTTTTTTTGTTAAATAATCCGAACGTGAAACGTGAAAAATTTTTTTCATCTCGATACTTTATCAGATAGAAAAACATGTTAAAGTATCGTTCATTAGTACGGCGAGTATCAAATTTGATTGTTATTTTACCAAACATCCATCAATAGACTAAAAACGGACAGCTACTTTTGTCGACTGCAATCCGTTTATCCGTTTCTTGAGAATGAAATGTTAGGTAATAAAATTAATAAGATCGTGCGAGATATACAAGAAGAGGATTTGATTAGTTCGACTGATACATTCGCGAAAACTTTCTGTAAGTCTTCAAGACATCTGTCCATACGATGTGTAAGTTTAATTCTCTTAGTCTCTAATTATTTTATCATAAATCTGTTATTTTATTTGCATATTCATATGCAGGTCAGAATAAAATATGAAATGAAGCGAAATTTGTTTGATCTATCCCATAAATATATACAGCTAGTAACATAAGTATTGGCTCACTCTTTAAAACAGAATAACCCTTTCAAAAATGTACCAAATGACTTGAAGTTTTTTTGAAAAGTTAGAAGGATTATTTTACTAGATGAAGTGTAAAAAAAATTCGGAGAAAATTGCAATTGGTTGGAATCACAGAAAAATAGTAAAAGTCACTTTTTATAACTTTTTCATCCGAGCCTGTAATGAAAATATAACGAATAAATCATAAATAGTTTATGTCAGTTGCAGATATGCCGAAAATGTCATCGAGATCGATTAACGTTGCTACGAGTTACAAACAGTTAAAAACAGCCGTTAATCGTAATGTAATCCTTGCTATTCTTCTCGCAATTTCAATCTGTGATCTTTTCAAAATTTTGTTTCACGCTTCATCCAGCAGAGTAATTCGTCTAAGTTTTCAAAAAAAAAAAAAAAAAAAAAAAAAAAAATTCAAATCGTTCGTTGCAATGTTAAAGAAAAGTTGTCCCATTTGTAACGAGTGTGACAATACTCGTGCTCGTAACGCGTATGGCATGTAATGAATATTTATATACCTAGTTATGGCCGGTATAGCGGTATTTTTGTGATCCATCGTACGCACACGATTGTTTATAATGATAAAAGAGTTCTTGATAAGAGAGTTTATCGAGCTTCCGTTTTTCCTTCTCTTTTATCTCTTTCTCAAAGTCCGATGACGCGGAGGATCGCGTTTGGCCGCAGACCAATTTCGTTTGAACGCTCTACTACAGCTGGTGCTCACGTACGCGCGGTCGTCTTAGCGGCGTCCCTCGGAACCAGGAATTTCCCGACTTCTCTGCTATGTACATACCAACCGTTTACAGGATGTATACGCGGGAACCTTTCGCCACGAATTTGCAAAGAGCTCGTCCATTTGCATATTCGCGGCCGCGCATGAACCATGGTTAGCTGAAAGACGTTTTGTAATCAGGTTCCGCGGCCCGTTTATAGTTCACTTTAACGATTAACGCGGCTACGAGCCGTTTAATAACCGGCGACACGACACACGACGTCGACTAATGCTCGTCTATAAATTTGATCACCGTACACCACGTAGAACCACCGATGATGGCTTAATCGTTACGATGAAAGCGAAAGGGCAGACCAGTTTGCCAGCTTCTTTAGTACGTTTCTCTGTATGGAGGAATTTGACGGTTTGTGTTGTTGGCTGGTTTCATATTGTTGATTTTTCTGGATCTTTCTAGATGTACACTTATGATGATATTTAGGAAGATTTGGAAGGATTGAGGAAGAATGTTTTTTGAAAATTCAACGATCGATATCTAAGATTGGACTTATTAAATAAATAATGCAGTAATTTATATTTATATAACTTGTGGATTTCTTAAGATGAATATCGCTTTTCTGGTCATTAATTTATCTGGTCATTAAAAAATGGTCATATTTCCATAATTATGTATTTGTTTTATGTATTTGTTTTATGTATTTGTTTTATATTTAGATAGCGTTGCCACGAATGTAAATTGAAATATATCTTAATCCTCAACCGTAAAAAATATCGTCGTTTAAAGCTCATTAGCTCATTTCCGCGTATAAGCAGAATTAGTTACCGAAATTTATTGCTCTTAGAAAGAGATAACATCATACTCGTACAACAAGGGCTTAACTTTCCTGCAGTATTGATACACAATGGCGAGTAGGGACAGTCCTTATATAAAAGTCTTCGCGTTTATTAATAGTCTTCTAAAAAATACATTTTTTCCCATTAAATCTGTATTTCCTCCATCCTCCTGAACATTTTCAAAGTACGGATCGTAATATTTACAAAAATCCTCGATCGATATATCGTTTATCAATTTTCTATCCTTTCTTTCTCGTTTTCTGTACTCGACGCATTATTCCCCCTTTCAATTACGTTGTATTGCTACCTTTCAGATATTGAATGGCGATAGTTGAAATGGTTAAAATCTACAAAAATAGACTTATCATATCGATTTCCTGCGATCCCCGTACGTTTTATTACGTATCTCAACAAAATCCATTTCATCCACTCATCCCTCACAGTCTAGAACAATTCAATAACGATCTAAATCGGCGATCAACTGATAGAGATTAATCTCGAATCGTGCTTCCATCGATGGAACGGATACGATAAGTTGATCCAACGGTTTAACAACAGAATTCAATTCCATTCGGCTGATCGATCGAGATTAGTTTTAAATCGTGGTAACATCGACATTGTTATTATTGTTAGTCGACATTGACTGGAGGCGAAGTTGCTGATCATTTCCACGAGTTTATATACGATGTTGATTCGCAGTGTTTACGCTGCATCGGTTAATTTTGCGAGCGTTAATTTTCGATCAGATTTTCAGTCGGATTTCCTAGGATGATCCAATGATTTAATGATTAAAACGGCTGGTCGGCCGATCTCTGCTCGATCCCAGATTAAGTCTGGATTATGTTGGCTAATCGTGAATTCTGGATTAGCTATCGGGGACACGTTTGACAGCATAATTTGATACTGTGATGCTCTTCTCCATGGCCGATTCAATGTCGAACACCGACCTAACTAACTGACAGCGGCACGCTAACGTGAATTTCCGTTTGTACTAACGATTATCTTGGTAGTGACGTCTGATTATTTAATTCTTCTGTTCGATTTGAAATATCTGGATGAGGTACAGCGGCACGAATAGAAGCTAAACGTGTAATAAATTTTGCATTTGGGCTTTAACGCTAGAGCTGCTCGGTTATGGTGCAGAATTTGTATCGAAAAGATGGAAATGTGAGGCATAGTACTATTAAAAAGTATTTTATTCTTATAACTCACTTATTCTTCGCGAATTTTTAATTAGAAAATTAAGGACAGATCGAATCGCTATAATTTTAATCTTTATCCTCGTGATAGCTATATTGTGGAATGTGACCGGACGATTAAGCTGATTAAGCTGATTAAGCTGATTAAGCTGATTAAGCTGAATTGTAAAAGTCAATATGTAATAACGAGACTGATGTTTGCTCAAATCAAATAAATCTTATAAAACTAGTTTGTTATCTGACAAACTCTTTCTGATAGATTCGCCATTGCTGACGTTGTGTTGTGACGCAACGCTGACCGTTGGGTTGTTGCCTTTATGTTTCTTTCTGATGATATATCCCGTTTGTATAATAATTTTACAACTAATGATATTAATGAATCGATAAGTCGCAAGTTGTAGGTTACTTCTCTTTTGCGATTTTATTATAGTACGTCGAATAGAATAATCAGGTTTGTTACTTGCAGAATTTACTTTGAAAATTTTATTTGTCTCTATTATGCGAAAGAATTTATTAATGTTAACTGATAATATTGCCTGTTCAATAGCAGTTCATACTGTTCGTTAGCAGTCAACTGTATTAATTGATATTTTAGAATTGTATGTGAAACGTATTAAAAATCGATATGTCACTAGAAAATTACAACATGCTGAGGAATTCGAACACAAGGAATTTTTTATCGTAATAACGAAGAAAATAAAATGAAAAGATCTTAGAAAGGTGATTCACAGGAGAAGCTTGGAACAATCGCGTTCTTAAAAACGAAGGAAACAGGATCGATAGGACGAGCTGCGATATCGATGACGCGCAACATTCAAATCAAGCAGGCTAACTAGTTCGAACGCGATTCTGATCGGATTTCAATTTATGAGCAGTTCACAGTGGATGGTCCATTATTTCGAATTTCAACATTTAATTCGGCAGTTGGGTTAGCACTGAATCAGATTCCACGTTTCTGATAGAATCTATCCTTATCGAGAACCAACTGGTCCACAATATCAAAAAGAATATCCTTATTCGTGTTGAAACAAGCGCGATAAAATGATCCCCGTTGCTACTAATGAATGAAATTCGTGGCATCGAGGAAGTAAATTTCAACAGATTAAAAAAGGAAAAAAAAAAGAACGTTTCAATGATCATGATACAAACACTGGATAGTCAGATCTCGGAAGGAAAAGGACGATCCACGACTTCAATGATTTCAAAGTTAATCGAATATTTTTTCCAAATAGTCTACATTTCTCAGTGTTCCAGGTATTTTACGCATTTCCCAAAATTCTACCAGATAATAATCGATTCTCATCGCTTCTCGAGTGCAGAAATTTCCATCAAATATATTACACAATCCCCCGAGAAGGATACCGATAATCAATAACTAATGAAGCAAATTGAGGATCCGCAGGGGAATTAAAAAAATAAAAAGAAAGAAACGAGGAGGCGAAAGAAAGAACAACAATTGCCCGATAGAAAAGGAAAGATCAATGAGAATATAGGGACGATCTGGACCACGATCGTGTTCTGGCTCAGTGTTCTGGACAGAATTCATATGTGGTCCACGGATGGCGCACGCTGACTCGAAATCGAACACTAGCTGGCCCCTACCTGGGTATCGTTGATGCTCCTGTGTCTTACCCTCCTGAACAAAGTGCGGGCTGTGAAGAACCGTGGCGTCGCTCATCGCGTGCTCCGTCATGATCCTCAGCGAGAGAACCAGTCCTGAGTAACTCCTCTCCGCTGGTAGATCGGTGATCTCGAGCATGCTAGGCGTCATGCTAGTCGCGGACGCCAATAGGCGCCTGGTGTCTGCGTCGAAGACTTGCAGCACATAGGTGGCAGTGCGCGGGTCGATGTACTCGCTCTCGGCGCAGCTCACCCTGACCGTTGTCCGACTCTCTTCCCTGATTGTACAATTCTCCGGGGGTGGAGGTTGCGCCAGCCTCTCGCCTGCTACCATACCGGGCACAACACACCAGCCTCAGCCATCTTCTACAGCTACTTTGGCGGATTTTACGAGGGTAAAAGGGGGGGGGGAGGGGTGTTCGAAGGGTTCCTTCTTATGTACAGAGTGTCACAAAATATGCGAGTGATATTTTGATGGTTCAGAAGTTAATTGGTGCAAGTTAGTCTTTTATATTCGTACACTGTCATTGTTGGAACGTTTAAACTGTTTTGACAACGAAGGGGTGTTTGCATCTTATAAGGGGGTAGTATAAGTCATTTTTCATGAAAGATTGACTTACGTTGACCGGCTTCCGAGTTCTACATTTATGGGATCGATTTTAAACATCTAAACGATGGAAAAAGCTTATATAGGAAAATGTCGTCTGATGGTTAGGTTATAAACAACAAGTTATGAACAACTTTGTTCTATGGTAGAAATATGAGTGAGTCACTCATTGGCAGACTCGGTTAATTTGGTAAAAAAAAAAAAAAAAAAAAATGGGAAAATCGATGAAATTGTACAAGGTAAGAATCGAGTGATTTGGCGCTAAAATTGACAAAAATTTCAAAAGGTGCAGTTAATTGTTTTAACCTGTGAACGGTTCATATATCGATATTGACGAACCAGCTGGTAAACCGTTTTTATCCTATTCGTACTACGTACTTTTCTTTTTAAGATTCATTTAGATAAATGACATAGGGTATAGACTGTTATACGATTGTTAAATATACCATACATATGAATCTTTCTTCGAGAGCCACACTAACCGGCTCTAGTTCATTTTTTCTGATGTTCCTTACTATTTTCTTTTTTTTAATTATCCACGCTAATAAGTTAAAGGCGACGGATGTTACAAATATCACTTTTGAAATTCATCATGGGATTTTCTATTATTTGTATTATCTAGCTGCGACAAGTGAATTCATAGAAATAAATCCTTTACTTTCTAAAACGAAATTGCTAATTTTTTTTAAGCTCCAGATTATTTACAGCCTGTCCAAGACAATAAGTAAGTTTTGTGATGGAACGTTGACAATATACGTAGATACTTGCTCAGCGGCTAACTATCGTTAATTATTTATATTTACCGAGGGCTAGCTTGAACTCAACTAAATGGCATTGGGAGGTCTGTCGATATGCCGGGAATCTCTGGACTCCGATCTTTGCACCATTTTCTACACAAAACGTTTTTTGCTAATTGATTGGGATGCGAGCTGAGCTTGTATTTGTGCCTGGTTGCGTAGCTAGTGTTATTTCTCCCTCAACGAAAAATTATTTATAAGCTGAAAGATATGCTTCAGAAGACATTTTCTTCTATGAACATCTTTCTTCGTCCTGATATCTAGAATCGATCCTATAAATCCTGCAAATATTTTGTGACACTCTATAGAGAATGAAGAGGGGTGGTTCGTTCCTTTGTTCCTTTTTGTACAGTTGGGATGGTACTGATGATTTGGTGCTAGAATTTTTGTTGCCCCCTTTGTGAATACTCCTTAAGGCATGGGTTAAATGGAGGTTCAAAGTGAGATTGGGATAAGTTTTTCAGCGGCGGCGTGCGCCGCAAAGGGGTGGTTTCCTTTTGCTCGGTCCAAGGGACAACTTCGGTCCAGTGTTCCTGGATAACGCGTTTCCGTATTCCGTTTGTCCGGCGTTGACGATGTGCTCAACGCTGGCAAACGTTCATGTCGGATGATTCTTTTCTCTCTTTTGGTTTTGTTTCGGGAGTAGGGGCAGTGAAGGGCTTTTCGAAAGGAATTTTCGTTGCTTTCGTCGATTTTTCGATAGCGTCCCGGTTTTTCGTCATTGCAAAGATTAGACTGTATAGAATTATTTTAACATTAGAGCTATTATATTCGTCGAAAGTAATGAGTTTCAGATTTGTTCTCTTTGCAATTACCGAGAATACGTAGGTGTTTTGGCATTTTATTGTCGTAACGTAAGAAACGTAATTACGTATAACTATTTGTCTTAATTAATTATATGCAACTATGTGTAACTAATGTCAAAGGGTGAAATTAATTGTGGTCCGACAAGTTTCGATCCATAAGAGATAATCGATACATTTTCACTGAGATTTAATGTCAACAACGTTTTAACTCAACCAGTATTTATTTAATCAGTCCCTATCTTCGATGTTATCGTTAAAATGGAAAAAGTCCACCATTATTTATCGAACGATTTGAAAACTTCGACCGATGAAACAAACGTTCGGTACGCCAAAAATAAATGAAAAACCATCGCGTATGCATCACTTTTAATCGAAAAAGAATTTCCTTGAAAGAAGAAATTCCAGATAAATCGCGACGGACGTAACCGATTTTCAAGCAACATCCCGGATGTCCTCGTTTTTTGAGTAAGTTCGATCGCGACGAATTTCCAGCCGAAAACGTAGCAACCTGCCCCAGCTCACGTTTCTCATTCGGTGCGCGAACGTGTTTTAATATAAACGTCAAAGCGTAATCGATATCCGCCAGAAGATTAGACAGGTCGGTATCGATATCGAGCCGTTCGATCCAACACGTTGCGTAACAAGCGTCTGCCTTTTCGTTTCGAGGCTAAGTCCGTGTCGGAAGTACGGCGAGGTGGCTATTTTATCGAACGAAATATTCGTCTGGCTCGATGGAAGAAGCGTTTACACGCGCGAACGAGCCCCGACTGTTAGACAGGATCTTTTTTTCCCCTGCCCTCTTTCTCGTCCCGCCAAGGCGTGTGAAGGTTCGAGTTCGACGAGGGTACGAGCCAATAAACCGACTGCTGAGAATCGAGCAACGTTGGTCAACGATATCGACTGTCTCGATGAATAGAGATTCGTTTAACACGTTCCTGTCGTCCTAATCAGTGTTCTGGAATCACTGGAATTGAACCACTTCTTTGCCAAATCGGGTAATCTTGCAAGAAAAGAAAGAAGTAGGGAAAATTAGTTGGAATTATATGAAAATTAAAAAAAGAAAAAAAAGTTGAAATTAAAAATTTAAGAGTTAAAAATAAAATTGAAAAAAGAATTCGAAAATGAGGTTGTATACGACCACTTTGACCTGTGAACGGCTCGATTAGCAGAGACGGTGAGTTTTTAAGCATTTATGAGAAATTTGAAAGTGCTAGAACGCGCAGAATGCGGATGACTCACGATAGTGTACGAAGTATCAAGAGTAGAGTTTCTATAGTATAATGTTTCTGTAAAGCAACATTTCTATTGTTACAGTCACTGTTCGCTTATAATTGGACAATAGATTCATAATTCAATGCAAGTTCAAATTTCTGTAGGAAGATTTAAAGGTGTAGATCATGAAGAATTTTTAAGCGAAACATTCAATTATCGTTATTATTGTAACTAGAGAATTTTATTTATTTGTATATGAATATCGGAATAATAAACATTTCGGCGTAACGTTAATTTCGAAATGAAAAAATTTAAAGCTTTTTTTTCGAAATCGCTAGAAAAAGCTTTAAATGTAAAATTAGGAAATATTCGACGTTAGAAAAATGGATTAAAATTTTTGTATCGAAGCGTTTTACACAAATGTGATTAACAAAAATGTGAACGCGGGAATTTTAACGCATTTTAAACGCGGGAAAGTCGATAATATGTTGCAATTATCTTACATATTATCTTGTTCAGAAAAACAGGTAACCGTACACGATGAAGATGAAAAAGGATCACTTTTTTTCTGTTTCACCGAACTGTAAAGAGCAGTTGAAGCGAATATCACTGACGTACTACTTGACACTTTGCCAGCTCATTTATTGACACAAACCACTGCGCGCAAGAGATCCAACTACATTCGACAACAAACAAAATTATCTGCTTTACAATCTCGTGTTACATTTATCGAATAGTCGTGCTACGTTTAAACGCCATTTAATCCCGCTTTTCTCTGAAACACCCTCGAAAAGAATCGTTAAAAAAATTCGCGGAACTCTCGCATTTTTATTTCGACTTTTTGCCGTTAGAGGAAAGCGATGTATTCTGTTTTCCTTTTTTTTTTTTTTTTTTTTTTTTTTTTTTTTCGAGATATCGATTATATCAGAAATGAAATGCAACCAGAGCACCATCTTTTATATTGCATTTCGATTTCGGATAGAGTATGTTATTATTGTCAATAGAGATTTAATCTTCTTTGATATTTGTATAACAATACAGAGGAATGATCATCGGAAGATTAAACCATGATCGATGATCTTTGGTAATATTTCACTTAATTTTTGAACTTTCAATGTATTAATCGAATCAAGTTGTCAAATAAAATTACACGCAAAAGTATAAGTACCATCAGAAATATGTAAATTCAAGATATTCTGTAATGAAGCTCGACAAAGTTGAACAAAATATATTGGAGGACAAATGAAATTGAGGATTAAAAGCTTGCTTTGTTTAAATAAGAAAAATTCGAGTTAAGCTTAGTTAGTTCAACCAACGGTATCGGCCGAGAAAACTGAAGTTAAAGCGTCTATGAGGGGATCAAATGAAACATTAAGAATTTTGCGTTACCAATTACGAAGAACCTAAATCAAACTTAATTTAGCCGGCTCTGAAGTCAAATAGAATGAAATTAAGCTAAAATCAAATATCGAAAGTTTCCTTTGATCAATTATCAACCACCTAAATCGAATCTAGCTCGATCGATTCTGCAAACAAGCATAATACCGTTTATGAAGAATGCTCTCATTGATTAAAAGTATATAGAAACGTCAAAGACGCCTTCTGATCAATTACGAATCCAAATCAAACCCAACTCGAACGATTCAGCAATCAGGCAGGATAAAAATGCGAAATCATTTGTAAAGAGTGTAACGATTGATTAAAGCCAAATATCGAATGGCTCCTTTTCATCGATTATGAACTATTTTAGTCAAATATACTTTAATATTAGCATTGGCGACGATTGGAATGTGAAACTTGTGCCAAAGAAATTTATATGAGAATATACACTACCAAAAATAACTAGAGGATTGCATTTACGGACGATATTAGTGTAGGATTCAAACAAATCGATATTCTATCGGCTTAATAGATTAAAATGTTATTCATACACTGTTGTCACAATGATTTGCTTGGAAATAATAATAAAAAAAATTTATAATAATAATAATACGCGTTCAGTTCCAAAACCGAATAAAAAGACAATTTTGGTAATATGTACATTAACGTGGTGGCTTGAGAAATCGTTCTTTTGTAAAAAATAAAAGATTGTGACATATCGTGTCCTGTGTCTCCTATAGCCTGCATTTACGAAGAATATACAGAAACATCTTCTAACCGAATTAGAAAAAAATAAAAAAACCGTATATATCGTAATCGAGTTCTCTGTTCGTTGTTAATAAAATGCACAGACAGAATTAGAACGCGGGCCAACGGCCAGAAACGATGTACACCGATTTCCAGTTAGCCAACGAACAGAATAGGTTGAGTCAACGACAAGAGAGGAGAACGGCCACCGACCAACCCCAAGTCCCCTACCCCAATTAGCCGCGCATTATTAACGCGTACTGTACACAGGCCGCGTTTACGACCAGCTTGGCCCCCGGGTTCCACCGTTAATTGTTAGCAATTAGCAGGAAGAATGTGCTGGCAATCTGGCAGAGTCGGAATCCGGGACAAAATTATTTTGCCGGCCTACAGGGGAGATTCCTTTTACAGAACCCGCTTCCTCATCTCCTGGCTCCCGTAAAGAAGAGAGATTTTTTCCAGAATATCCGCCTTTTTCAACCCTTCTATCCTGTAGCTCATTAATCTTCTTGGTAATTCATCTGCTTCGTCCTCTCGCCGTAATGTTAACTCAAGTTATGCTTATGATGTTTAATTATGTTTGATTAGGTGCGAGAACCAGTAAATACTTTTCTTATTTACTTTCCGCCGGATGTAGTAGAGAAAAGAATTTGTTTGTCCAGGTTCTTAATTCTTAATTTCATATATTGTTTCTCTTTGGTTTGATATGATTCAGACTTGAGATTCGTGATATTGGGATTGATTAACCGATTCAGGACGGACTAATTGAATAATGGATTAATAACACTTTTCAGCGAGTAGTTTTCAAGCCTTTTTGATTACGACTTCGGCATGTACATTTCAATATTGCGGAAGAATAGAATGCGGAAGCCAGTAATTAAAAAACGGGACGAATCGAGTTTCTTTGTTCTTTTGATGTATTTCAATTATTACGATAAAATATAATAGTTTGTCAAAAAATGGGTGAGTTATATACTTGCTATTTTAATGATTATGATTATGATAAAGTTAAAAAATACAGTGTATGTTACTTTGCCACAAACTAATTGTTTGATAGATAACGCCGTTTTATATAATTGAACAGGATATATAAATAACACATATTGTAGCGAATATACTAATTTAGTGAACGTGTAAGCTTTCTAATTAATGTATGCTATTACATTCTAATTTCGTAAGTAAATATATCCATAAGTAATGAAATATCAACTTCTATCGCGACAAATATATTACGCAATTTAATAAGCGAATACATTTTTTGTACATTTTTTATTGTATTCGTCGATATTCTTATAAAAATTTGTACATATAAATTGGTCAGTGCATATTTATTAAATCCTATAATTTAATACACTACGTATTCATATAATTTGATTAAACTCTAGGATTGCGTTTGTTCGTTTTATCGATGCCTAATAAAAAAAATGTCTTTTAAAAAACATTGTCCTGAAAGGGTTAAGCAATTGATGAATTGATTTTGATTGTTACGAGGCATTCGATAAATAAACAGGTCAGTTATCAGACTTTTTGACTAGAGCAAGTTCTCGTCGCTAATTAATTGCAAAGAATCAAATGTTAAACAATTGAACATCGTTCGACCTTCCAGAGATTTCAAGTGAAACAATTGACATTCTTATCAGCCCAAAGGCGTGTCGTAACTTCTATCTTCAACAGGTAAATCGATTTCTATGCAATATCACTTGTGCTTCCATAGAGTGGAATTCGAAAGCGAACCACTCTCGTTCGATTCGTAGGTGAACGCCGTGAAGTTTATTAGCATAATCGAGCCATTAATTAAATCCACTGCCGTCAATTAATTATCCCCATAAATCGCAACGCCATATTATAGCGATTAATTTCTATTTCATCCTTATTAATTCCACAAACTAACTAGCGAATAGAGTATCAAATAAGAAAGAGGAGAGAAAGAGAACGAAAAGTGTTAATGGAGAAGGAATTAATTTAGAAAAAGATGTATAGATTTTTCTCATTGTCAAATCCGTAGAATCGTTAGAATGGTGGTTTGGATACATTTTTCGTTCGTGGTGTCACTATGGCCGACGAGATGCGAACTGTGCAGAGCATAGGGGACGATAATCGAGTTCGACAGGGACCGGAAGTCCATCGATTTCGGTTGACCGATGGTGATCGAGGGTCGAAACGATCGATATCGAACGCCTAATCGCGCGTCTACGATACCGGAGACCGAGTAAACGCTGCAATGTGACAATGTCGGCACTAACTGACATTTTTTCATTTGTAAAACTGCAGTCCAATCAAGATAATGGAACTACGCGAACTCTTTGAGAAAGGCACGCTTTGCAAGATCACGATGCAAGATCTGTTCTTCACTTAATAATGATAAACTGTACCGATAACTGTACTGCACTGATAGCTATGAAACTGTTGTACATATACGCTGTATGTGTTATATAAAATATTTCGATATTACATTAGCGTTGAAAATTGAAATCTCATGTAACAATGTTACGATGGTTATATATTCGAAACCAATCTGAAAAGTGTACATATACAGAAATTAGGATATTAAATGATATATTCTAGTAATTACATTTTCATATATTCTAGTATTTACATTTTGCTTCGCTCTCATCTCTAACGCAAATGACATTCCGTCTGCCTATGGATGGAACAATCTTAATAGGAAAGAAAAAGGAAGAAGAAGGAAAGGTAGGAAATCACAGAATACCATCGAATCGTCATTTAACCGTCAAAATCCTTCGGCAACATGATGGTTCTCCAGAGAAAAACGCTGTCAGGTTGTCAGGTTCCATTTCGGATTTCCAGGTATATAAAGTTGGTCCACGGAAGACTCATCGACGCGTGTATTGCAGCGTTTGCTCGTTCTTGCCTTCTGGATCGTAAATAAACCGGCCGAACAGAGTATTTCTCTAATGGGGGGAGGGAAAGGGGGTGGCAGTAGAACGGGAGGATCGATGAGGAGCAGCAGAGAGATCAATGGTTGGAACGGAACCATGGAAAGAAAGAGGCGGGCCACGCGTATACATCTATGTTCGTGACAGAGAGAAAAAGGTCAGAAAAATGGAGGACGAACAGGGGTGGGAGCATTAAAGAAGAAGAAATATAGATAATCACGTGAGCTCTACGATGCAAGGCCGTGCAGCGTAGCAGACAGTGCTCGAACGAGGTCACAAGTGTGTGGCACGTTAATTTCAACGATCGATCTCACACGATCGATCCTTATTCGTGAGAGACGGGCTACTCGTGTATTAATTTTGAATATTATTCCGAGTTGGATTGAAACTCGAGATTGAAACTCACCTGTTCGCCTTTCGGGCAGATTCAGCGTGGTTGCACGGAAGTGAACCGTCTCGCTGCGGCCTTTGCTGTTGCTCGCGTATATGTGTACGTCGTAGGTGGTGCCAGGCTCGAGGTTGCTCACCGAAAAATACGGTACTTTGCTCGTTTGATTGTAGACCGTCGTGCTCGGTTTCGACGACGTACTGCTGGTTCCCACCTCACGGTCCACCTGTATCGTGAACTTTTGCGGCAGACCACCGTCGAACCCCTCTGTGCATTCCACGTATAGCGAGTCCGTTGTCTGGTTCAGAAGAGAGCAATTGTGTGGCGTGTCTGGGTGACCTGCAAAGCCGAATAATTAGTACGATCGCGACTCGAATCACAAGTTTCTCTACGGTTCGCCCGGTGCCTAGGCAACGTAGCGCGTATTTTCAGTAACCCTTTGTGACATTGTTTCACGAATATACGTATACGTAATGGCTTAGAAAGTAGTCTTTCCATTTTAGCGGTACGTTATTGCATTTACTAATAGCGCTTACATACTATTTAACGAGGTCCAAATTTTGTTCAAACATTCGATGGTACTTTCGTAGGAGTGTAAAAATGTGTTGGGAAGTGAAATATAGAGCCTCGTCAAAAATGTTTCATTGGAAAATAAGGGTAGGTGCTAACAATTTTTGTAGCCACTGTAATAAAGGATATAATATGTTATAAACATGCGTAAATCAGTTATGAAGGAAAACGTTCGGTTAAATTTAATGAAACGTTTCAATCGCATATTTGATGCACTTCCAACCAAGATCTCGAATCTTTATCGAAAAAACTTGTATATATCTTGTGATATCTGGTGAAGTTTAGTATTGTTTAATATTTTTCGGTTATATTTTACCAAATTGTTGATTTATTCGTCGAGATACTTTTATTAGTAGCTACATATCCGCCCGCAAATCGTTACATATATGACAAAGTAGCTATGATGCGGCACAAAAAAAAAAAAAAAAGATCGTATTGTCATTTTCATATTGTTTCGTGATATTTTATGTATCTTTCGGAAATTTATAAAATGTTTGAAAGCTTCTTTAAAATCCTACGCATTCTAGAAAGAATCTACTTAAAATGTCTCTCCTTAAAATATTCAACACGATCTATGTAGCATTCCATGTAGCATCTATGTAGCATTCCATGTAGCATCTATGTAGCAAGTATGATTCGATGTGAACTTCTAAATCACGTCCGGACATACCACCCACGTCTTATCTGGTACACACGCTTTCCACTCCTTTTGCTGATCCTTCCTACGGAAACTTCCATTTTCTCGCTTGCGAAAGACGATCGTTTAAAAAGTAACAACTCCGTCGGTTAAAGACGTAGTAAAGCTATCTCTGTTCGACGTAGCCGTAGCGTCGTTTGGTGTATCCTGGTAGGGGAGCTCTCTGGGATAGCTGACCTGTGATTGCGTCGAGCAGGCAAGAGACGAAGCGGTCCGAAGTTGATGAAACTACGACGACAAACGTCTGCCTCGTTTAGACGAGAACTGAATACTGAAAGGCAAGAGAGACGACCATCTTCGAGTGTCTGCCGGTTCACGTACGAACCGGTGAAACCGGTGTCTATCAAACGACGCCGTTTCTCGGTCGTCTTTAATCAACAGATACGAGCTTAGTTAGGTTTTCCTTTCGAGATGGGGCCGAGTTCTCGTTGGACGACTACGTTTTATGCAACGTCCTCTTTAATAGCGCTTTTTATTGCGTCATTTCACTGGTTTAATGCCTCACCCACGGTACTAAAGTGCGTTTGCCACGTAGTCACGCGGCCATCTACGACGTCACATGCTCGCACGTCCTCGATACGGTACAGTCCATTCGAGTTTTCACATGTTTCATAGGACTTGGTGAAAGTGGTTCGAGAGATTCGCTGTTGGCATCATACTCGTGAAAGTTTACGGAATTGGGAAACGTTTGGCAAAGCCGGCGTTTAGATTTCTAATAGATGTCTAGATACGTAGATTTTTTAGTAGATATATCCATTCTCTTGGAAACAGTTACAATGGAAACAGTTACACGAAAATATTCGGACATTTCGAAGGTAATTACAAAAGGAGCAAGAATTTCTATGTTATTGAATATATTCAAATACGTGCCATTGTATGTAACACGTATAAACTTACAGCGCTAAACGTATACGAACGAAATTCAATCTGCAAGTACTATACAACATCAAAATCTTAAAGAAACTTTTCTTAAAGAAAGAAAGAAACAAAAAAGAGTGGGAAATACGCGTGGGAATAGGTATTGTGAAAATTTTGTTGTTCGCGAAAAATGAAGGCACGTAATATTCATAATAATATGAACAATTCATATAAATCCTACAGATGATTTACTTTCGTCATATTATAACAAAGGATTGATCACCTGACTGACAGACATCAAAATTATGTCCGTAACAATTCTTGCAATTTAATTTTCGTTAGGTAACGTGTCCCATTGGGCAAATTTCATTTTCCAATTCTTCCGATCAAATGCAACGAACTGATCGGCTTTTCTGTAGGAATCTTCGAAGTTTAATTTGTCTTACGCAACGCGTTTCATCCTTATTCCTTATTTCTTATTTCTTGGATCGAACACAGAGGAATCTACGGTTTCTCTGTAACAATCTTGGCAGTATGTTACATTGAGAAAATTCAACTTCGCAACTTCTTCGATCGAACACGAAAGGGTGGTCGTTCTTTCCCGGTAACGTTTCGTTAAGAGGTCGTCAAACGCAGAAAGGAGCGAGACACCGGAAAGGAAACGTATGTCCGGCTACGAAGTCGTCTGTCGTTGTTTCTAATCTGCATAATGAGGAAACTTTTTAAATCTAATTTACGTCTATCAAGCATCCCACGGGAGGCACATCTCCCAGGATTACTCTGCAGTTCTATACCTTATTTGCCGGTTTTCCACTCCCCACTTCCCCTCCGCCACCAAGAGATCCTCGCGATTTATGTTTACTAAAAATCTTCATTTCCGTCCTACAAACTGTTGCATAATCAAGAGCGAAGCTTCTTTCCTGCGAAGGTAGCCACGTTGCGTGATTTCAAGAACCGAATGGAATTTTCACGTGGACGTATATTTTCAAAGCGTATTATGTCAACGTTCTCGCGTTTTCTACTCACGGTAATGCGAATTCTCTTTGGAATTAAAGGATTATCCGAAGACGCCCGCGAATATCTCGAAACGTATATTTGAAACGCTGGCCGCTTGTTAAGAACGAATGTTTTAATGTTCAACGAAAGCTGTTCGCTGTTCTTATTGTTGTTCATTTTTACCATGATATTTCTCAACATGGATATTTTTCCAAATGTTTGAATTTCACTTTCTTTACTTTTTCTTTTTGATTGTTATCTAGGTGAAAGCGTTTTTGGAAGGGAGCAGAGGCAAGAACGTAAAGTTATGTTCTTTTTGTTTCAGTGTTAAGGAATTTATGGTTTGCTGTTTGAAAGTTTTCATTAATTATCGTATTTGATAATATTCTGTGATATATAGATATAGATGCTGCAATTTGTAGGAACTTTTCAATGCGTTCAATGCGGATTGTTTCTTTATATGAGATATCAGCATCAACAAAGTGTTTAAAGTAGTATGGTACATGTCGGTATGTTTATAAAAATGCTTCTCTTTGTGAAAAAAAGAGAGTTTTGCTTCTCCACCTTAAAATGTCTCGGAACAAAATCTAGAATGTATATATATATATATATATATATATATAATAAAATATAGCGAAAATAAAAATACAATGGAAACGTTTTTCATAAACGAACATAATGAAATTGAAAAAGTATAAAGGGAATGGATTTAAAATATCGAACTGATAAAATTGTGATAATGTGATAATATGATAATATTCTATCAAGTCTCTATTTATAACGCGAAGAACCCTCACCAGCTGGCACGATATGGTAGACACAGGGCTCGAGCTGGGTACCCTGATCGTTGGTGCCCCAACAAAGCAAAGTACCATAGTCCAACTCTGTCATCGGTGTGTAAGAGGCTGTGGAACGTGTTCGTTCGCTGGTGACGTGTGCCTGTGGTATGTCGATCGCCTCCATTGTGTTATTGAACTTCCACGTAAACGTTACTTCCGGTGGATTTGCCTCGAGCTCGCACGGTATCCTCGTGGTTTCCTGTCGTGCTACACCGAACACCTTTACCTGACCGTGGTGACAGACTGGAGTGACTGAAAGAGAAATAGAAATGCATATACAGTTCCGATTCATTGACTCTGAAATCAGTTTCTGAAAAAGTTATGTTATCCGCACTATCCATTGAGTATTACGTAGCCCCTTTTCCTAGATATTTTACTATTTCTTACAAATTTTATAGTTTATCACGTGAAATTTTATTGATACAGAAAAATATGTCTTAATTTTAATTCATATGAAGCAGCTTCCTGTATCTTGTTTTAATTCATATTCCTATTTTAATTCATATATATATATTACGTCTTTTTTATATTCTAATATACACAAATTATATTTAAATATTCTTCTACCTTTGAAAATCAATTAGTATCTATGGTTAATTTTTCTAAACATTCCATTTCTTCATTCTTATCAGAATCATTATTAACAGATAAATACACTGTACCAAATTTGCGATAGCCTTTAATTACCTCTTTTACTTACGTTTCTACGATTATTGAGGAATTTTTTGTTTCGAAAGTAGACAATTTTTCCTAATAAATATTTTAATAAACGGTGCAACATTTAAATGTCCCTTCATTTTCGAAAAATCGTTATTACAAAAATACTACATTTACTGCCATCGGACTACCTGGAATGTAAAATATTATAAAGGAAATGGATTACATGGAATTATAGATAAAATTAATAGTATGCGTGTTTCTAAGGGAATCAACGATCCACATCGATGATTTTCCCACGTCAAAAGTCCCTTGATAGTAGTAGCACTAGGCTTTGAACGGTGGAACGTAAGTTGAGCCTTTTGATCCGCGACTTTGTAGATGAGTGATCGACTGCTATCTAATATTCGTACAGGACAAAGGTAACACGATTATGGAGCACTATCCATGATTAAGCATTAATGATATCATCGATGTCCCTACGTCATTTCCAAGTCCTTGTCAACCGCAAGCCAGGAACAGCATCAGATTTCGTGGTAATATATAATACATAATATATACATATACATACGCGTGTATATGTATATAGAAAGTATACATGGTATATGGATAGGAAGCTATCTGCTGTCGAAGGATACTAACATCGTTAAGGTGTACCCCTTTACCACTGATATGAACTCATAATGCTCATAAAACAGAGTATATCTAAGAGGTTAATTAACCTTTTACCATTACCAATAAGTTTACTATAATTGAAAGAATTATCTCGCGTATTTCCCAATTGAAATGGAAATAATTATATTTTTACCTTACTATTTCCAACATATAACTAACCTTCTACTTCTCGAAATCTACCATTCTTCTGAAAAATACCATCATCTAAAGTTCATCAGTTTCAATTTACGGAGAAATGTAATTATTCAAAATTCACTTTTCGCAACGCACAGATTCCTTCTGCTTCTTGTAATCAAGCCCCCCCTCGCCCCTCTCCCCGCCACCTTCGCCCGCACGGCACGACACAATGTTCATTATTTTCAATTTACAGACACAAATAGTAATTGAAGATTCACTGTTCTCGAAGCAAAAAGCTCTTCCATCTCCCGAGATTATTCCTTTTAAAAATACCACTCTTGGAAGTTTCTTATTTTCAATGCCTAGACAAAATTGACTATTGAAAATTCAATCTCCACCATCAAAATACCACCGTCAAAAGTTGATTATTTTCAAGTTACAAAACAAAATTAGCGGAAATTTCATCTGCTTCTCGAAATATCCCCCGCCCCCCGCCCCCCCGCCCCCCCGCCCCCCGGACGTACTTACATTAAGATCTTACTATTTTCAATCTGCCAACTTATCAACCAAAATGACGAGAATAGAAACTTCATCATCAAAAAGTGCTAACTTGGCGACCGGCGTTCGAAAATGGGATTCAGAGGGTGGAATGAGCGACAAAAGTTCTTCGCGTGTAGGGGAATGGGAAAAGTGCGGAGGTTACGGTAGGCGGGTGCCGGATATCGCGTAGAATTTTCTGAGTGATCTAATCAATGAAAGGTCAGCCCCTTTTCTACTCATAGTCCTTTGCTCGTCCTCCTTCTGCTGTTGTCGGTGTACGATCTGTATGTACCTATACATTCTTTTACTTTCCGCTTCCACGTACAAAGTATTATTGAATTTCTAGGCGAACCGAACGAGACTTCCGTCGCAGAGTCGAGGTCGCATGGGATCTTCTGTCAGGTTGCACCGAGTATTCTCCTCTCTCTAGGTATCGTTGTAGCTGAATGTCAATTGCGGAAGCTGTTGGATATAACGATCGACCTCCGACTTCTTCGAGGATCGTCTCGAATAAAGGATAATCCGACGGACAATTGTCTTTAGTTATCTTTCTATTCGTCAATTATTTACTCGATAATTTGAGGACTTATTTGTGTCCTTTAATACCAGGAACGTCACAGTTATTATATTGTCAGTATTTCCTCTATACAAGTATATTTCATTTATACTATAGAGAGAATTATTGAAATACAATCTGTTATCCTTCTACATATAATACGGTATAAACGCTTGTCTTTGTTCGAAGCGAAAAGTTTATGGATAATTATATTCGCGAGTGAGAATAATAATCTTCGCCGATTCTTTAACCCATTAAGGATCAACGTTCGTCAACATTTTTTTTCTAATGTTTTTTTCTAATCGATTCGCATTACTCAATCCCATCAAATTTATATTGAGATTATTAAGAGGAATTCCAAGAATATTTGACCGATATTTATTTTTTATTTTTCCTCGCTATTTGTTTTTCTCCCATTTGGATTCTGTAGTTTTAAGAAGTCTGAAAAATTTGAAATATTTTATAGCGCTACGATAAACTACCTTTCTTTTTTCTTTTTTCTTTTTTCTTTTTTCTTTCAAATTATAAAACTCCTTTCTGTGTCTATGATTTATAGTAGGCTTTCGCGATGTATCTGTTATTCGAATACATTTTTTGGATCTGCACGAAACTTGCTATAATATAATTTATCATAGTAGTAAAACAAAAATTCAGAATCTTCTGATAGTAGAGCGATACGTAATTATCGATGGATCTATAATTTAAATGTTATTCGCGTTTGTCACATCTGGATATAATTCCCGTGATAATTGTGATTGATAGTAGGAAGAAAGGAGATTAACATTTACTGGAATGAAATATCGTGTCGTATAACGCATTATGAGAATTCCGTAGCTGTCTGTTACTTGATGAGATACGTCCGATAAAAATTGATTGGAAAAACCTTTACGGCGTTTTTCGTTTTCGATTAATTTGCATAAATTTACGGACGTTTACGTGACCATAGCGTCTTCGTTTGTCAGAGAGAAAGAATGTCAGTGCTTGGGTTGTGGATATATCGTAGGATCAAAGTGCCAGGAAGGTTAAGTGCTTTCACATCGTATTTTAGATCTATCGAAAAATGAGAGTATCATTAATCTCCGGAGAGAAACTATTATCGAATGTTCGTCTCACAGTCGAAAATAACGTGCTTCGTCTTTTAAAAAAATACATTCTCTACTCTGGGATCTTTTGGATAATCATTTATTAATTACTAATATTTGCGAATTATCGATAAGCGATACATTCTAGATCTTCTATTTCAAAAACTCCTCCTATAAATTTCCAATTATACTCAAACATGGAATAAACAAAAATTTATTGTTTGTCTTTAAAAAATAAACAGGCAGAGTTTTCCAATTAACCTAACGTCTCATATGACACGAATATAATTTCTTTAACCTAGGTTATAGTGAAAAAATCAGTTGAATGTTCTGTACAACATAAAATTCTATTGATTATTAAAAGTATATAATCTGTTTTTTATTTCTCTCTAAAAAGACATTATTTAGTTTCAATAAGTTCAAGGTGTTTATAATAATAGTACATATAATTTTAATAATTTAATAATTTTATGTCGTGTAGAACGATCGATTGATTTTTTAATTCTCGCCTATGTTAAATAAATTATATTCAGAGTCATGTCAGGTCAATTGAAAAAAGTTCTCTTTTCGAAAGATAGAAAGTTGAGCTGTCTTAGCTCTGGTTTGAATATAATTGAATTGGCATCAAACGCGGGGATAAAAATTAATGTCTGATACAAGATTTGTATTATTCATATCATTCATATCATATGGAATTTGTAAAAATATCTTCGTACATGACTCAATATTACAAAGTAAGGTTAAAGTAAGTTAAGAAGTACTCCATAATCCACAATCCGAACTGTTCACCGATCGATCGTTGCTCCCGACGTTAATCCCGTAAAAGCGTACGAAGACACGGAAGTATCTCGAAAAACCTGGCGACATCGTGTTTCACTTATTTCGACAGATTTCTCGATGCGTTTTCCTGCGTTATTGAGTTTCCAAGTCTCTGATCCGGGAAGATGTTCCGCACCAGCCACACAGTTATTCCCATTTTTCCTGGCTGGTAACAGGGTTAACATCGTGCCGATCGCCAACATATTGCTGCGTTTACGAATTCACAGCGACTATGCCAGCGACTTCCTATCGATTCCTCTCACCATCGTCCACCGACAATAACGAATTAATGCCGTCCATTAAGCATTAATGACGGATCGCCTATGACCCTGCCACGTGCTAAGTGTCTGTGCTAACTATCATAGCGATTTATGTTGCCCGGATGCATAATTCAGCTGTCGTTCGGTATAGTATTATTGCGAAGAGACGACACAAGTCATTCTTGAAATCGTTGTCAATGTAGTTTCTGAATATCTCACATAACATGGTAATAATAAATGTTTAATAGAGGGTCGATTTTATTCAAAATTTTATTCGATCGGAAAATTTCCTGCTTTCTTCTAAATCTGTTTCGAACGTTCTCTTTTCAATTCACCACTAACGTTTCAAACATTTCACAGTTTGATAACGCGATTCCTTAAATTTCAGTCGCAACTTGTACGTCCCCACCCAATCTTTGTGTAAATTAAATTTCTAACTAATAATATACGAAGAAGCCAAATAATCCTCTTATCCGGCGGTGCATATACTTATACTTGTGCATATTTACGATAGAATGTGTAATCGGGTTTATCCGGACGCGACGTTAGCCTCCTCTTTTAAATCAGCCCGGTGCGCGTTATCCCAGTCTTGCTCCTACACGCTTTGTAATGATCATTAACAGCGGTTAATTAATGTATCTGATCAACAGTAGCCGGTGTATCGATGTTCATGCATCATCTCGAGTCACAGACACCCGTAACGCATCCGGTATCTGCATACACTAATCCATTGATAAGTTGCGGCATTCCTGCCGGGCAGGCCACTGAAAATGTTAATCATCCTGATAGCGTTTCCGCTGTTGTTTTATGGGCTCTTTGGCCGATTATCGTCGCGGTTATCGGAATCGTTTCGACAGAATACTTCAAGATTTAATCGGAGGAACAGATTAATCTTCGCGAGATTCTCACGCTAACGACTTCCAAAAAGATTGTTATCGGTCTTGGCCCGGGGACTTCCGCGTAATTAAATACAGCGTTCTTTAAAATTTGATCACGTTCCGTTCGAACTCCGGATCGCTCTCTGGAGCGTACGTTTTGAGTATATTTCTTGGAAGGAAGTTTAGGAAACTTTCAAGATTTCATTTTACGCTTTCCAGAAGTTTTCTTTTTCGTAAGAGGCACAAGGAAGTTGAATACGTGCGCTTTTCTTTTTATTTATTGGCTTTAGTGCATTGGGAATGGCTCTGTCGATGATCCGGAAATCCGATTCGAAGGGCGGTATAATTTTACGTTCGTTTAATTGAAATGATATATGGTTTATTTAGATGGAGATCAAAGTTCGCGTGAGAAGCGTGAGAAGCGTGGTATTAGTACAGCAACGGTGCTTTTAAAAAGTAACTCTGTAATCGTGTTATCATCTTTGGTGGATCTATTACGGATCTTCGTGCTGAAAGAAATTTGAATTATTTATATCCGTTCGAGTGGTCGATGCTTTTTGAGAGAAACTGCGGTAGGTAAGTGTCTGAATTACGTATTTATAGTGTTCAATAGGTTTTTGCTGAAATATGTACGATATAACCATGGTATAAATTATTGATCGATAGTGTGGCTCATGATTATTATTATTAAAATTTTGTGATAAAAATTTGTAGGGAAAGGATAAGAATTTTAAATGCACTCGAAACGCGTTAAAATTGATCGAAACGAGACATATTTTATTCGCATATGTAAAACGTTCGTGTATAAAATGTTTCAAAATTATAAGGCAATTGTAATATATGATCGTAACATGTGATAAATTATGTTGTTTCTTATTAAAAGATATGAATCTAAAATATATATATGATATATTTATCGAACACGAAACATATTGTTTTGTTACTTTTTACTAATACTTGTTTTATTGACCTAGTAGTTCGAAATATCATTGGCGGTCTTGCTAAATTTCTAGTACTGTAAGGATCACGCCTCAATATAGAATTCTTAACGGTATCGCCGTTAACCATTCCGTAGGTATACACAAATACATCCTTTGACCTAGCCTCCACTGTTTTCTCATCTAAGGTACTGTTGGGTAGCTTTACCGATTGGACGCATTACTTCTTCCATCCATCTACTTCCCCCTCTTCCTCCCTTTAATTATGTCCAGTTTCCTTGTCTTATTAAATTTTACATCGTATTCCGTTCTCTAGAATTCTATATGCTACACGAGAAGATTAGCGATTCAAACTTTTCATTCGCGTAATATACTTATATCGTTACTAAATACGTCCTTAATAAAAGAGGAGTTAATTCTTTTCTGAAAGGTGTTTTGAGAATTCTAGAATTTTCTAAAAGATGTTTTTTAAAATTTCAAAACTACTGATTTCAAAATTACTGATTTACTCTTTTAAGCAAGATAATTAAATGTCGCAACATTACAAACAACAATTGTCAGTTTAAATTACATACTAAAAATTAAATCACAACTGAACATCCCGTATCATAATTCTCCCAAAACTTTATCATAAAACAATTTCTATTTATGCGATCATTCGTATTTCGAAAACATAAGCGGCCTAAAAATAAATCATCGAAATAGCCGGAAAATTAATAGAGAATAATTCTTCCTGAGAAGTTGATCAAAAAATTTACCGCGAACAGATTTTGCTGCAAAACTTTCCCTTGCATCCAAAACAATTTCCAGAGTCCATTAATTATATCGCGTGGTATTAATTCCAACAACTCCGTTACATCACAATCTCTATTATCCGGTGAGATCAGCCCATTTGTATTTCCAAAACTACCAACATTCCACCGATCAACCGAACTGCATTGATACTGAGTTAGCCAGGGCGCGTCAACAGGATCGAACAACCTCTGGGTACCGGAGTACACCCAGCAAGCAAGAAACAAGGTAGAGAGAGAGAGAGAGAGAGAGAGAGAGAGAGAGAGAGAGAGAGAGAGAGAGAGAGAGAGAGAGGCAGAGCTAGTCGAGAAAGAGAGAGCGAGCCAGATAGACAAACAGACAAACAGACAGAGTAGGACCACGTATCAACAAGGGGTTCGAAGTGGTTCAGAGAGGTAGTAGGTGTAGCGGTGCGCGGAATTAGTGGCAATTAGTTTCCACGGTATCTCGCCGAGACACGGAGACGCGTGTAACGGGGCTCGGATATACGTTGTCGTAAAGAGGCAAAGGGGCTGGAATGGGGCGGTTGGAGGATGGTAAGTTTAATCGACGCGCAAAGGTACAAACTACGCGAAAGTACGTACGTGCATGGAATTCGCGACAATGAAAGGGGACGTAAGAGTGGGCCCGGGCGGTGTACATACGCAAACACGTGTAACACAACCATAAGTGAACTTACGACGGAACTGGGCCGAGGGGATCATTGAATTCGCTCCGACTATTTTCGTCCAGCTATACGACAATTATCATAATACATCGTATTTCTATCGTTGTAGATGCAAATTCTTTCAAGTACAATGGCCACTAAAAATATTAATACGCCATTTATTGTAATATTTATCTACTAATTAATAGGGTCCGAGTCTATTAAAATTTCGTATCGTTTAGTAATATTTTCATACGATTACGAAAAACTTGGTACTACGAAAGTAAAAAGTAAGCCTGTTTCGTCCGTAGATTGGTTTGGTCGGCCGAGATGAAACTAATCGTAGATATGGTAGAGGTTGGTCGATGGATAAGTTTGAAATCAAACATAGAGAGGTAGTTGGGTCTCAGATGTTGAAAATATGAAATGGGACTACTTTCACTACTGAATTCAGTGATTTCTGTTAATGGCCCCAAAAAAGGTTTTTGGAGAAGATGTAGTTACGACGATTGTTAGTATGAAACAATGTCTTGTGATGATAGAATTAGAATTAAAATTAGGAGGAGTCTAATTTGGAAGACACTATAATGGATCGCGTATAAGAAGATAGTTTGAAGAGATTATGGAACGTTTAGTTGGAATCTATGTATTAGTTAATAACAGCTTAAAACCATCTAATATAGGTTTACAAATATATATATATATATATAGTTCTAAAGGGAGGCTCCGGTGTTCTTTCATCTCCGACATATATATATATATATATAATATATTATATATACTCCTATGTTCACTATCATACGCAGCAAATAAAATAGCAATTTTTACGGAACCCGAAATAAAACGATCCAATAAATCCTGAAAGTATCCAACAGCAGTAATAGCAATAGCGATAATTCTCGAAACATTTCACGACGCGAAGACTAAATATTTTCTCGGGCATTTTAGCCGACAGCGGCGCATAATTTGAAGAAAAGTCCTTACGAAATGGATCATTTGATGGCTGAGATCATTAACAATGTGTCTGTTTGCGTTCAAATTTAGCAACGACTGTATCGCGTGGAGAACGTTGAAATAGAAATGGCGCAATCTATTCGATTATTAATCACACTACGTCGAGACTACGCTCGAAATAAATTCCTCTCAATTTCTGGAGGACGAGAGGTGGTTGCCCTCGTGGTGTCATTCATAAAAATGGCCGGACGACTTCGATTCTCGTTTCTCTCCCGGGGAAAAGAGAAAGGGGCAGAGAGAAATGTAATTACGACGAAAATCGAATGACGACAGTGAAGTTCGGACTTTTCTTGATTCGCGAACACGAAGGCATCGATCCGTCTGGATGTCTAAAGACGTTACTGACGTCGACGTGATCGTGTTAGACGTCGCGACGCATTGCAGCTCTGTGAATTTTTAAAGGTTGTCACATTCGGCCTTCGCATCCGCCCTAGACTGCTTTATTGACAGCCTAAGGTTTGTACTCGAGAAAATCGCATCTACGATCATCGCAACCACGAGTTTCCCGACGTTTCTTGTCTCTGTACGAGGAGTTTTGTATCGTTATCCGATCGTAATAGCCGTTATTTCTTACAAGACTAAACAAAAGAAGAAAGAAGGTCTTTATCGCTTGCGTCAAAAATTTTATGTGGTATATAGTTACTCGTGAAAGTATCATTGAACATTTTTATGAATACATTACACGTTATGCGATATTTTTGAATGCGATATTTCATCAGAAAATATTCTAGCAGGTACACAATCTAGACGGCAAATTAATGATTGACTTGTACTACCGAAACTGAAACTACTTAGATTAAAATACATCTCGATATATAGAACCTATTTTAACCTAAACCAAACTAATGCAAGTCTCGATTAAAAAAAAAAAAAAAATTAATTAATAATAATAAAATGTAAATTAATAATAATTAACACAATTTTCTAGGCAATGCAAAGATATTCATCATCCAAAAAAGAACTATAATTCTATATTCTCAACGACTCATAAATATAAGGAGGGAGCACTAAAGTTAACCCCAAAAACAATAAAGTAAGTTCATCGTTCCTTACAAAAATTGAAGTCTTTCGCTAGTCTAATACCTGTGACAATTTATAACTTTAATCCCTTTTCCATCTCGAAGGGTAGAAAACCGTTCGAGGAAACTGTTGAACTACTAGTAGTTCACAAAACAATCAGCATTATTCGAACAGGAAGCAAGAGAAGTGCAGCGTGACCGTGGCTTTTGAAACGGCGACGGTTGTACAGGTGGCTTGGTCGGCCCATTTAGCAAACTCAACGGAACATTTTCCCCGTCGGTGAGGATAAGTAAACGGTTTAAACGACGTTCCACCGGAAGGAGATCTGTTGGTCAAAATTCTCGGTACCCGGCTATCCGACAATTATATCCCATTTAGTAATCCGTCTTTTTTTTTTTTTTTTCGTACTATTTGAACGTCACTGTGAATTCGGCTTGCATTTAATCCACGCCTTCTTTGTTCTCAGCGCTTGAGAACTTGGCTTCGCCATTTTACAGGCAACTAAGCGGCTTAGGATCTCCGACGAACGAAACGTCGAAGAAAGAGGTGCGCTTTCCCCTCTCGCTTGCGCGTAATAATATGTCCTAAAACTGAATTGAAATCTTAAGCTTCGTTGCCGCCATAAATGGAGCCCGAAAACCGTCCATCTCTCTTTTCGTCTCTTTTCGTCTCTTTTCGTCTCTTTTCGTCTCTTTTCGTCTATTCCTCTGACAGTTTGGTGGTACAAGTTGTGGTCTGCCTCTTGCCTCCCCTAGCCGCCATTTGCATGTAAATTATTACCGGGCGAAACACAAAAGCGACGCAGAGGTGACCCGAGCTTGAAAAGGAAACGCGAACGAATCGAGTCCTATAGAGCTGCAGTCACTCAGCTACCCCGGAAATGACTCCTCCGTACGGCGAATTGTCCACGCTCGTTGAAATAAGCTGATTCGCGTCACCGGCCAGTGTCGCCTAACGCGTGGTTTACGGAGGCTCGAAGGTGTGCTGGAATAGCGTGCGAACTGTGCGAATACACACTAACGAAAAGCATTTATCGTAAGAAATCTTTTATTATATTCACATCGGATGCGTTATACGTATTATGTATGGAATATTTCGAAATTTCATTGATACTGTAACGGGACACAACTGTCACGATTACGTTGGTAACATTTGATATTACATTAATGTATATCCAATTTGAAAATGTATATTATACAGAAGTTACAAGATATTTATTGAAAATATTATATTTAATAAGAATATTATGCTTTGCAGTTTCGTTAGAAGCGATGAGATTTATTAATGTAATAAATAATAAATTGACTGTTTAAATATTTTTATGATCCCTATATACTTGTATTATATATCTTGTCATTTCTATATACATTTTCAAATTTCTTTCGACTTTTACCAATATAGTAGTCGTGTCACATTACAGTGTTAATGGAATTTCAAAATGCTTTATATAATACATATAATTATATACATAGATACGATAAGTATCTCTACGATAAGTATTCAAATAATTGACTATTTAAATATATTTCCGGTCTCTATATACTTATGCTAAATATCTTGTAATTTCTACAATATCACGTGCAATATTCTATTTGTCGTGTCTGATTGTATTCTGTCTGTCGTGCTAATGAAATCAAAACGTTTTACGTAACGCACGCAATTGTTTAAAAAGTTTCCCATGACAAGGATTCGAACACTTTTGTGAGATGACGTATATCTTTAGACGTTGCTTCGCGCCTTCCTTACTTAATCAGGCACAACTTCCAAGGGTGGGGTAAAACGGTCTGTAGAAACAATGTTTCGTAAGACAGTCTCGCGAGCGGAACCACGTGTCAGTCTCCTGCAGAGACATTAAGAGCTGCGCTAAATCATTACGACAGGTTTAGTGAGCGGATTTGCATAGTTGCCACATGTATATTCGTGTACACACGTATGCAGGTGAGGATGGCGTTGCGTGCGGCGAATCGACCGATTCGGGAGTGGCGCGTATGCGTCCCTACCCCATCCTCCAACTCCTTTTGGACTCTAGAAGCGAAATTTCGAACGGACGATTTGTCTTTTCACGAACTCATTCCTCCCCGGACGCCAGAGTCCACACCCTGAATCGTATCAATTTCGTTTGCTAATTGTCATATTCGATTACAATACTGTAACAAAGCCGCAGTTAGCTGTTCGGAGACGAGAATTCATTGGTGCTGAATAGACGAAAATGTATTGTGACGAAAGTCTTTCTTTCAAATTCAAGTTAATTTAAATAGAAAGTTAGTACACAGCGCGAATATATATATATGTGCGTGTTAAAGACGTAATAAATTGAGAATCGATATCCTTGTATCTTATGCAGTTTATTTCAGCATGACCGACTCATTTCGACCGACTCCATTGTTTTTAATAGCACATAGAAGTAGTTATGGAATTTGTGATTTGTGATTTATGGGGATGATATCGTATAAGTAAGATATTAATTATTTTAAAGGCTATTAAATTTGTACATGTTAGGTATTTTGCTTTAATGCCGCTATAGATCGATTGTATTATATTTATTGGATACTGTGCTCCATATTTATTGGATGCATTGGTTCCTCCATGGATGTACGCTTATATAAATGCATCTACTGTTCCAATCAAGCAAACAAAGGCGAAAGGCGAAGGAAGATGATACAAACTTAATAGATTGATACGTTATTCAATATAACATTGTGATAAACATTGATTCTATAGTAATTATTTAGAAAGTTTAGAAAGTAGGAAGAATCGAACACACAAGTCAAATTGGCACAGAAGAGAATCTTCTAATTTTTTTCAACGCTACATTTCCGATACGACACAATTGTTTTGATTTTGTACGAAGAAAATTGCGATAAAAAGTTTTGAGTTTGAAGATTAGTCCTCGTTCAATTTTTAACATTAGAGATATTTTCTACGATAATATCGTATACATATAGATATCACGTAGCAAGACAAGCTTATAAACGCATAATAAACCATCAATGCATAAACATCGTAAGAGAATGCGCGCACGGTATATTTCTACTTGATTTTATTTTCTATGCCTTTTCAAGTGAAAATTCGTCTTAAATATTAATGTACTTTTCCAGTAATTACAGCTTATATCAGCTCGTATAAAGACTTGAAATTGTAACTTTATGGAAATCCATCTAAGGTCTGGAATTCGTTTGTATAATTTCCTCGTACTGAAGTTATTCTAAATTATTCTGTACATATTTAACAGTCTTTAGGGAACACTTGGTGATACAGTTTTAAAGAAGAGTTGTCCAGCTTACAAATGATCAAACTATTTCAAATGTCCATGCAAACCTTTATCAGAGGCTTAAAGTGTACAACGACCCAGGAAAGGAAGTTTCAAGAATTTTTCAGCAAGTTATTGCTCAAACGATACTAACAAACAAATTTTTCTAATCAACCTCTCATCAATACTGCGGACAATACTTGAATCGACAACTCCCATCAGTACCGCGGACTGCAGATTTTTATGCAAATTCACGTTCTACTGAATCTAATTAAAAAAATTGAATCTAGACAGAAGATTGTCCTACTTTCTGAATATTATAGAGACTATTCTATTTTCAATATGTTATGCAATCTTTAAATGATTTACATTCTGCGCATTTTTGCATTTCCAAATTTCTCATAAATACTTTACAGATTTATATGCAAATTCCTACTTTTGTAAACCTAACTGGAGGAGCTGTGCCCCCTGTCGCTTCTAGCAATCATTCCTCTCTCTTGTATGCTAAAAACAAGTTTCATTTCGTGGACAGATTTTTGATACAGCCAACTTCAAACGAACGAGGAGCTTTCAAAACTATAGAAAGGCTAAACGAAACGAATTTAAGCAACACGACTTCCGTGACGCTTTAGTTTATACTTATACTATAGTTCAGAGTGAAGTAAATAATCGAAAATCGAACACTTGTCCATTGAATACGGATAAATTTGGAAAAGAATGACACGAAGCATTTTATTATGCATATTATTATTTCAAAGATCTTTTTCGTGCGTGTTTGCAATTTTAAAGGAGGATGTTAAAAAATGTCCATTTTTGGTCTTCCTTGTGAACGAAAAATTCGTGCAGGCCATTTAAGAGCGTCTCAAGAGAAGGTTGAAAAATATTTGAGCAAAAAGAGGCAGCGTTCAAACTTATCCATACGTTACACTTGATCTTCATTCTTCATACTGCGAAATAATTCGTTGAAAATTCTGCTGATAAATCAATCGAAGTTTGAAATCCAGCAAATCCAAAATACAAGAAAATCATTGTTGGCTATCGTTCTCACGTAGCAACAATCTGGTGGTATTTCAGATTCGCCAGATTTTAGATTTCAATTAATTTACCACCAAAACTTCCGGAGAGTTATTACGTTCAACTACACGAATAATTACTCCGTAGGTGGATCAAAATTTGCAAGAAACGAAGATAAGTGTAAACACCAAACAAGTGAGTTCGACCGTTGCTATTTCTTCATCTCTGCAGTCTTGTTTCTCAATTTTCCCCATCATATTTTGGATGAACGCTACTAACATATATATCGTTCCTTGAGGAATCTTAATCTTAAATGTCCTGCAAGAATCTTTCGCTCGCAAGAATGTCCAAAAATGACCGTTTTTTAATATTTCCCATACGTATAAATTCATAAAACTCTACGGTCTGTTCATCAGCTATCTCTGATTTTCTCTGATTTTCTCTCACAACCTCAAACTCCGAAAACTCGGCTCTATCCTCGACCCCACGGCTACTAAATCACGCGAACAGCAAAATCTCGCAACACCATACCGAACTGCATGAAACGCAGCGTCCCCGATCGGGCAGCAGGGCAACCCATTCTCCTCCATCACGGACGCGCAGATCCTCCTGCCGCTTCCGGGCTCTGGCTATTGGGAGACCACGTGGCACACACGCGCATAATTCCACACGATCCGTGCTGCGTTCCACGTGTACAGGAGTATGCGTGCGTGTGCGACCGTCCGCGCACGATTCGAATCTCATCAAACACCGCGGCAGTCGCCTTTAACTGCCTCAGACGGGCCGTTTAACCCGGCGGACATGGCATCGTGCACGAGAACACGGGCCTGGCCTGGTGAATTCCGGCATGTGTCAGACGGTAGCTCGTCGATATGGAGGGCCGCAGTTGTAAGCGTGTACCAGGCGGTCGACGCGCAGTCCAACGGATTAGCCGTGGCAGTTCGCCGGCGTTAAGGCCATTACACACCGATTTGCCTGGCTGACCATATGGACACGCGAGGTGAGACCGACTGTCACTCGGTCGTAAGTTAGAACGGGACTTGAGACACCGGATTACGACTGTAGCGGCTACCACCATAACCTACGCACAGGAAACTGAACGACGGGGAGGGGGTGTGTGTGTGGTGGAGATGGGGAGGGGGGGGGGAAGAGGACGATCAATTGTTCGCGCCAACGCGCGGTATGGCTTGGCCGATTTCGCGATCGGTTTAATCACGTTCGCCATGTATGCGGTTATTTACTTTGACACGCGTTGACTGTCACGCAAATTTTGTATATTTTCTCTGGAAGCTGCGATAGATTGAAATGTACTACAACGTTTGATCTTTACAAAATGTTGTGTAGAGATTGCGCGTCTTTTTCCGACGACGTTATCTAAATAATCATTCATATCATTGAAACAAAAATTTTGGGGGTTTGAAGTTGTACGTATAGGAGGATCAAAGAGAATCTTTAATAGAAAATGTTAGGTCCATTGAGAAGTTTTCTGTTTCCAATTTTTGTATAAATTAAATTGACGAGTTGTTTGATTTTTGAAATTCTTTTAAAAGATTGGGCTAGAAGCAAAATTTCACCTATCTCTTAGATAATTCTAATTTTTATATTTGCTAGATGGACGAGTCCCTTGACTTTTGAAATTCTTTTTAACCTCTTAGGTACGATGCGCTATAGTGGCTTTTTCATTTGTCTCGCTTTACACTCTTTTTGCCTTCACAACGTTTTATAATAGCGTTAACGATATACAGACAGAATATATAGTCTTTGTTTTTGATACGCCAGTGTCAGGTATCGATTGTTGCTTTTCGTTAAAATAAATACACCGTAGTTAGATGATCTTTTTAACATGCCGATCCGTATCCTTCTAATTTTTTAGAATCTTCAACCTCAAGATGTAGCTTCAAAATAGAAAACGAAGTGCAATTTGAGAAACACTATCGCGCTATGAGTGTGAAAATTGTGACGTGGTTCTATGTGTCGTACCATGCTTTAAAATATATCACACTCAATTGTATTATTAATTGTTAAAGCAAATTATTAAAGTTAAGATATATGCGTCATACCTTTAAGAAAGATTATAATCTAATTATCAAAAACTTCATTCCAATGTGTTTGCGTAGAGAACAGCACTATCCGTCGCACATTGCAGTTCTGTATCGTTTACGCGTAATTCGTGTCGAACTCTGTTGTGCAGAGAAATAGCCCCGCACAAAATTCAACCGTACCTAAGAAGTTAAAGATTGGCTTCGCCGCAGGGCTTGAACAGACTCCCTCATGCATAAAAAATAAACCCTGCAATTTAATCTGAAAATCGTTAGAGACGGTTTCAAATTTCGTTTCATCTGGGTGAACGAACGTCAAGAGTAGTCGAACTGAAATTTGATAAAACGTTGAATATCTAGAGAAGTTCGATTTTGGAACGAAGTTTTGGAACAAAGTAAGTTTAAAGTAAATCTAAGGCAAATGAAGAAAAGACGGTTCGGTTTACGAAGTGGACACGACGAGACCAAAGTTGGCACGAACGAAATTACGATAAATACTTTGGCCTTTCTTCCGTGGAGCACGAACTTTGACGTCGGAATTTACCAATTTTCTGTATTCCAAGAGTCGGAAAGTTCCAAGTTACAACCTTGTAGATGGACAACTAGATCGATACTATACTTGAAGAATATCTTATGTCTTTTTAAATTATTGTAGAAATAGAGATTAAAAGTCATCATTTATTGACCAAAAATTCGAACTAGATTCTTATCGCATAAAAACAAGCCTAAACCAAATTTTCTGTATTCCAATAGTCTAAGGATGTTGGAAGTTTCGATCTTATAAATGGACGAAATCGATGGTACATCCGAGGAATTTTGTAAAATCAGATTATTCCGTGTTATTTCGAATTATCGTAAAAAAAAAAAAAAAAAAAAATAGAGATTGAAAAAGTTATCGAATTTATAGTAAAATAAATCGGAATAGAATTATTGCTGAATTAAAACAAAATAGATTAGACAAAAATCGAAATGAACGCGGATAAAATGGGGTGTGTGTGTGCGTGCGTGTGTGTGTGTGTGTGTAGGGGGGGAGGTAAATGTATCCTGACTTTCTTTTCGAAGCTCCTTCTCGAATGGACAAGCTAGCAGACTTCTACGTTCTTGCCGCGGAGAAAATTTGAAATTGGAGTGCTGTAAATTGAAAGCAGAATCGACGTTGGATTGGACCGCCATGATTCGATCCCCGGGAGTGGATGTGATAAAATCTTAGTCGACGCAGTTGAAATCAGGGAAAGTGCACTCCTATCTTTCGTGTTACGCGGACTGTGTCACCGAAGAACTTCAACAAAGAAAATTCTCTCAAATATCTGTTCATCGAATCGTTGTTCGTTTTTAAAAATCAGTTTGCCGTTAAACTTAATCGTTTGTTTGACGATACAGCATAGATTAACGTCGAGAGCGTCTGTTATAGTACGTGTATTAAAAAGATAATATTTAAAGTGTTCGTCCTTTGGTAAATTTATTCCGTTTATTTTTGTTATATTACATTTAGGAGATGTATAATTTCGTCGGTATGAAATTTTTAATAATATATGCGTTATACGCGTTACCAAGCAAACTGCATATTGCAAAATAAATTCATGGTTATCTTAATCAGTTGCCTAATAATATATAAATTGGCGGTGAGATTTTTCGTTGCAGCGTGTTTATTGAAGAAATTCTATTTAAACAGTGTTTAGTCCGTGATAAAATTTTGTGTGAAACTTATTTTAGCTGTGGCAAAACGGATAACATCCGTTATTCATATATAAAGTTTTAGTAATTTTATTTCTGCATTCGTATACGTTATCGACTACGTGCAATACTTGTATTATTGTATGATATTTTCGCATCATCAATTTCGTAATTCGATTTCATTCTTCAGTTTTGGACATATGTCGCTTAGGATCCCAAGAGATTCTAGAAAATTGAAATTCCACATTTTCTCCGTTCGAGGGCATTTTGAAATCTGTCTATTTTCACCTGTGGAAACTTCATTTCTCCTTCTGGTTTCTCGATTTTATTGTGTTACTTGTTTCTATCATTGCTATTCCTTCTAACTTTCTTTTACCGTTTCCTTGCTACCATAATTCTTCCTTTCTTGGCTCTTTCGCTTTCTTTACTGCTATACTTTCTATTCTTTTCTATGTTTTCTTTATTACTATAACAGTTTTTTCACATTTTCTTTATCTAATACATTTTATTGTTTGTTACTTTACTGCTTCTTAAATTGCTAGACCATAGTTTTTTTCAAAAATAAAGTCACAAGCAAGTATTGCAGCTTTTAAAAGTAACACATTAAACGGTAACTTGTTGTGCTGTTTCTTTTCCACTGAAAACCCTTTTGTTAGAAACAAGTAAGCAACGTTACGTATAATAGTAGCATTATTATTATTTAAAGATGCTAACATACACGCATGATGTACGATAATTATTTTAAATTTTGCAAGACCGGATCTTCCTAATATTACAAAGACGATAAAGACGATACTTTTTGTGTATTCAAAATAAAATTAATAAGCAGACTCCGTAATATGGAGGAAATATGGCACGATATTTTATTTACATGGCAAAAACGGAAGTAATGGTGTATCGAGAACCCAGAAGGAGCGTAGACTTTGTTTAATAAAGAATGGTAGACTATGTTAACGTAAAAACGGGGCTATATTGCATTGTATTACTACACCCGTGATAGACGTTGGATTTTAGCTTTGTACACATCTACCTAAATGTATCATTATATTACAAAAGCATGTTGCTACGAGTCGGTTTCCTTTAACGCTATTAGTGGCTACGCCAGTACCACCTTTTGTGTCCTCATCCAACTGCTTCTCTCTCTCTCTCTCTCTCTCTCTCTCTCTCTCTCTCTCTCTCTCTCTCTCTCCCCTCCCGACCCATCTTACAATCCACTTCTCTCTTTATTCGAACTGGTATAAATCCACAAAGCTGGAATCGCAACAATCTCTTCGTTCGTTGTACATAATATCGTTTCCCAGAACCCAGCGAATCACACTTTCTAAATATTTCTGCAACGAGCCGGAGGAAATAGCAGGTTCTGGGCTAGATGCGTTATTCGAATGCCTCTTCGCTTTTCGGATCTCGTTTCAACTCTTATTTATAAATGTTTCGTTTCATTGTGGACTGTATAGATGTTCTTTAGTGATCGTAATATTTAATAGTTACTTCAAGAAGGATACGTTGGATATCATTTGCTGTTTCTTCTTTAGGTTTTACGTGATTTATTTTGATAAATATTTTATTTACGCGGGGTTATATAACGTTCAAAAATATTCCTCTCTGAATGTGGGAATTATTTAATGGCCGTAATCTGTAATGTCGAAAACTGTTATTTAAAGAAAAATGCGATAAGCATTTCATCAATTTCATTTCATTTCATCAATCTTTCATACTACAATAGTATATTTATGAAGTATCCTTTAACGTTCAAGGATACTTGATTTTTCCAGAAACTATTCAATATTTATAATATTCAATATTGGTAATTAGCTTTAAATAAGAGAATATGTCTATATATCCAATAGATAGAATGTATTACATTTCTATAAATCTTTTTCTTCTTTACCAAATCAAAGGTTTTGGTAAATATTCGATACTTCGGTAATTTCAAGCACCTTTAAAGTATAAATATATAACAAATACAGTAAAATATTTTATCTTTGAGGTTCACTTCAGTTACTCGAACGAACGTTTGTTTTATCGTCTGAAAATATTTCGCTATTGACGGGACTATCTAAATGATTATTAAATTTATACAACTAATAATTGCTTTCTGGAAAGGAACGTTTGCGGTTTTTCTAAAAATTGTATTTTTATACCGTGTAACTGCTTTGTGCCCTTTCGTAAAATTTTCCTTCCGGTTTGATTGAATTTTTTTGCGAAGATCGGGTCGTGGTAATATTTGCTTGTGACATCACGGTACAAACTTTTAATGGAACAAAGTTGCAACGGACATATTCCCTGTAAAATTGAAAAAAAAAAAAAAGAAGAAATTGAAACTTCTTCTACGTCTTCTCATTATCATGCCACTTTTTCCCATGTTTTTAGGGAATGTTGCGGGAAGATGGACGATGAAACAGCCGTTTCTATATAACCATTTTATCCAATAATGCTGATGTATCGCTTTCAGTTAACAGCAATATTCGTATCGCTAATAATTTACATCATCTGTAATTTTACTATTCAAATATATTTTATAGAAAATAAGCAAGCGTTACGAATACTTTTGATCAGTAGTAGTGTATCTTTCACGCTTATTAATCCAACAATTTTAGAGCCAAATTCGAGGCTATAATATTAATTATATTTTCGTAAGTAAACAAAAATTCCATTCGTGAAGAACCTAAGAATTTCTTATTTTTATTTTCTTTCTAGTTCGAATTATCCGTAATTTTGTAATTAGAATACATGTAATTATATTCGAATTTCTAATTAGAGTAAATATAAGTATAAAGTGTATATTATAAGCATTTGAATCGACGATTCAAAATTCCATGCAATATTTCGGCGTTCATAAGTGAACTGTACCTATATCTAGTTACATCTTGCGTTAGTTAGAATTACCAAGCTGAATTGCCAATATACTCACATTTGATGTCCAAATTCAGAGGATTGCTCTCCCCGTCGCCTTCTTGGTTGCTGCCAATACACGTGTAGATCCCAGCTCTGCTTCGTGTTACGCTTTGCAATACTAGGCTTTGATTACTGATTATGGTTCCTGTCGCCGGATTATGATACAGCGGATTGCCCTGTCGATATAAAATCGTGATCACTATATCCCATCATAGATCGGAAGTATATATAACTTTTCGACAAACGACAATGACGAAGAACAACAAAGACGATGGATGGATAAAATGTTTCGTGTACGGCACACACTGTCTAGAAATCTAGTTTATGCATAGTTCTCTATGTTCGTTCCTGATCAGATATCGAAGGAAGTACACTTTTCGGAGATACAGTAGAACGTTTATGCATTTACGGGAAATTTAAAAGTCCAGCAAAACCGTCCTTTTCTTCTGTTCCATTGAATAACATCAGAATCAGGAAATCAACGAAACTGTACTCATCGTGCTTATGTCCTGCGATTTTCTTATGCAAATTGAGGTTACGCGAGCAACGTATACGCAACGTGTATTTGTTTCCTCGTGCAGCTCACTTCGGCAGACGGTGAGGGTAATTTCGAAGTGAACCGTTCACGATGATTGATAGTTTTACGTGAACTTGATATGCGTACAGATCGATAGGCACCATTCCGTGCATAAATTTGCCGAAAAAATTAGAAAGGATGACTAGAGAGAAAGGGAGGGGAGAAAATAAGGCGAAGGCTGCTGACAGTTTTTCAATTTCTCAACCGTGCCAACCGACGTAGTACGTTCTCCTTTTTCGATTGTCGGAAATCTCCTTTGAATTTTCTCAAAACAGATCGGCACCAGTGGCGGAGATCTTTCGTACCGGTGGTCGTTCTCGAATCAAACGAAGAATCGACAAAGGCGCTTGATGTCCTCTTGACTAGAATGACATCGAGATCTAAAGGCGCTCGAAGAAATATTTATGGAATCAACTCGGATCAACATAATGCAGTAGAATGCAATACATCAGAAGGACGAGCTCTCGTATTCGTTTAAAATAAACCTTACTAATCCCTCTACGGGACGGAGGCATGCAGTAAACAGAAACGATATAGTAAAATCGTAAAATCGTAAAATCGTAAAATCGTAAAATCGTAAAATCGTAAAATCGTAAAATCGTAAAATCGTAAAATCAGTCAGTAGTTAAAGTTTAGAACATTCGACGAAAGCGTTAAGCAGATTCTGCAATTGATCTAACCGCAGCTAAGAATCATCAATTCTACGAATAGGTAGATTTACTTTGAAGTACAATGGAGTCTCGGTTATTAGAGCCCCGTCTAGGGTTGTATTATTCGAAATGTTCTAAGCTTTATCATAACTTCATTTTTATCAGGAAATTTTTAACACGAAGCGTGTACAAAAAGCGTAAATAGTCGGGTATTGTGAAAGCGGTTAACCAAACTTTCAACTGATTAAATAATTAATCAAACTTAAATAGACGTACAACGTAACAGTATCAAAATGTTTTCTATGATTCTACTAAACGATTTATGAACGCTAATAGAGCTTTCCGTATTATCCGAGGTCAACATCACGTCGGATAATTGAGGTTCTACTGTAGTCACCACATACATATATATATTATTTATTTATTTCGACGGTTAAAATAAGAATAAACGAACGTTACGAAGTTAATCAAATTCTTTTCTTTTTAACAACTGTGCAAAAAAATGATATTGACGAAGTAGTTTTGCTCTTTCTTGTTGAAATTATTTCCTACTTTCCGTCCGAGGACTGTGGAGTTGTTCTACGCTGGCGGAACAGTAAAGTTACACTTCGCTGGCTAAAATATTCACAATGGAACGTAGTAATGCAAAATATACGATTCTCTTATTGGAGAGACTGGGGCTATGAAACGTAAAGGCGCGTTAAAGAACGGGTGAGATGTACTGTCAGAATGCATTCGCCTTAAAACGCAAACGGAATTAATAATGACGGCTTGCGAGAAAAGGTAAAGAGCGTAAGAAATCAGGAACGTTTACGTTCTTTTTTCTTTCATTCTCTCTCTCTCTCTCTCTCTCTCTCTTAATAAAATATTTTTCGAAAGCTAACGGTAAATAGAAATTTTGTCGATCGACAGATGCTGGAAGAATATTTTTGAGTTATTAATCGTAAATGGGATATCGCATCTATGTAACCAATCAGTGATCCGCGGTAGATTGAACGCGTCAATATCAAACAGATTAATATTGAATAGGAAACCCGTTCATTGGTACAACTAATCATTAAACAAATCTCTCGCTGTGATTGCCATAGCTCGATACCAATCACGTCCCACATCGTTGGCTCATCGGATCGGTCACGAACAACAATTGACTTGCCTCAGTTATTTCATTCGTAGAACTTCCAATAGCCTGATGAAGTTTTATCACAGAACCACATACAATTATGTACCGATACTAATACAGCTTTGTTACACGACGGATCAAATATTTTATCGAATGAACGACCAAGAGAGTGATTAATCTTCTAATTTTGATTTTGTCGTTTTGTTCATAGTAGTTTCAATAGATTTACGTTTCAATAGATTTAGCAAGCAGCCACGTATAATTACGCATTCATGAAATTCATGAAATTTTGTTAAGTAGTAAATGAAATATTTTATTTGTTGGATCTTTTAATTATATACGTTATGCATGGAAAAGTTTCCAGCCACATAGATCTTATATTGCAAAAGGGTCGTTTCGATTAATATTTCTTGATAATCGAGCTAAATAATATAGTAATATAGTTGTTGGTTAATTTACATAGAAAGCATATTTATTTTGTAGAAATTGGTATTTGTAATTAATCTATGCAATCTCTGTCAAATTTCTGATAATTAGCGTAGAGTTATGGATTATTAGTTAATGTATGTACAAAGTTTATCTGGTATGCACGAATTTATATTTGTAATTAGTCGATATAATCTCTCTTTACAAGCTTGATAATTAATATAAATAGTAATGCGTGTTATAAGGTAGCTACTAATTTATGTAGAGAGCTTATTTATTCTATGCTTTCTATACTACAAAATTTGTGCAGTAAATTCTACGGCGAAATGAAAGCTATATCGTTCTATTTTCGTTTCTGTTAATTCTGCGATTCCGCTTCAGCGAAGTAATTGGCGAATAAAGTAGGATGGCATTGCCACTTACTTGAATTGCTTTTTATTATTAATTTGTTACTAGTTTCAGCCATGTAATTAGTTAAGGCTCGTTTGATACAATAAATAATACAAAGGTTGACTTCAAGTAATTCAGAAAATAATTTAAATTAGCTATAAAAGGGAAGAGTTTTCTTTAAATCGACAAATAAATTTTAATTTCTTCTTGCTAATAACCTATCGTCTTTAATCTATATTTACATATATCTATCATGTACTCGTTAGTTACAAAGATCGAATTCGAACACAACATAAAACCGAAGAAGAAAAATGTAAAAAAGGAAAAAGTTCGTTTGACTCTGGAAATGAATTCTAATCATTACCATTCTTTCTTTAATTTATGCCTATTATCTCTAATTATTAATCATCTTTCATTCCTTAACGATAGTATAATGTGTATGTTAAAATAGATGAAATAAGATTCCTTCGCGTATCACCCATGCCAGGTAGCATGACATGCCAAACTTGAGAAATTTGAAATTTAAGATATTTCTCCAGAAACTTGGTCTATCAATCTAAAGCCAAACCATCTAACGCCTGGCGTAACCTCAAAGTCCCAAGAAAATCGGTGCACATCACTTGCCGCGGTTCCCCCCCTGTGAACTTCCTATTAACGACGATCCACGTCAGACTTCACCCCATTTAAGGAGAAGCTCGAAGCGCTTAGGGTTACGTCAACGGTTCCCGAAGCTCGCCGATAAATTTCTTACCGATGCGGAACGTTGGCTATTAGTTCAAAGAACGCTTACACATTGGTTCCCGGTCGGCCCGTATCAGCATGTAAATTTTAAACAGAAACTTGGCGTCACAGCTGCGCCAACCCGCCTCCCGCCTCCCGCCCTTATCTCGTCTTTCGATTAAGGCTTGCTTCTAAATTATCGATTCCGGAACTGCCACGCAATTTCGTTATCCGGCTGTTAGCGAGCGTTCCATCGCTCTCGTCCCCATCGTCGTCGTACATAGACCATATACCATCGATCAACGATTTGAAGTCGACGCTTCCTCAATTGTTCTTCTACATTGAATTACTTGTTGATTTTAATATAAATTTGGAACATTTATCAATCATGTTATCAAGAATATTATCGTTTACTTAGTTTAATTTTCAATTGTATACGATTACTTGTAGCCGATTACGCGTTCATATGAACACCATTTAGTCGAATCCAGTCAATGTCTGGTCGAATGAACTCTTGTTGCTTGAATTTATTTATTCGAACGTGAATTTTTATTATATGAATAAAAGATCATAGGCGTGGCAGGAGAATCAATAGGCTCCTACTATATGAACTGCAATCATATAAATTATTTCTTCCTTCGCTAATTCGTACGAACGGAGTTTTATCCTATCAAAGAGTTTTCTAAGATTGCGGAAGTGTAAACCGATTCTTTTTGTGATTCTGTCTGTCGAGATCTATGTAACATGATAATTCCAAGTTTTTAGCCGGCGGTGTATTTCCCATTTGTAGGAACAGTGGTATATTTGAAGATTTGCAGATTCTCAGACTTCTCTTAGTGTAGTAAAAGAGATCGTTGCGTTTGTATTTTAAAATTGATTTTCATTCGATGTTTTAGTAATTTTAATTTATTTCGATGTATCGGGTGACTTGATAGATGAAAAGGGTTGCGATTGTGATTGATTTGAACTTACGTTGTGCCGCCAGGAGACCTTGTAAACCCACGGATTCGACTTGATGTTGCACTCGAAATAAACGTCGATACCCTCGCGGATTGCGCTCAAGTTCAGATTGCTCCCAAGCTCGAGCATAACCACCGGTTCGTCTGAAAGTTTAACCATGTCGTTGTGTAAGAAATGGTACAATGTTTTGTTTCGAGCAACTGCACCCAGCGCGCGAGTACGTTTGGCGCCTTGGGTGCAGTGTAAGTAAGTAGTTAGAGCGATAGACAAGAAATTGGATTGTTTTGTTTATGCGTGGAGTTTGCTGCTGAGTTGGATCGTAAATAGGTGGAAATGATCTGTATTTTAGGTATGCTTGATGGAGATGCTGCAAGTTCATTTTTGGGCTATTGGAGAGTGTGGTGCATGGGTGCGTTGGCAGTTGTCTTCGTTATTACATTGTTGTTGTTTTCTCTAATTAAAATATATAATTATGTTTTGCTTAGGAGTATTGTTAAATATGTCGTTAACTTCTGTGCACTGTAAGATACGAGAAGAGCAGATTATTTTCTCTTTTAGAATTCAAATACGTATAAAAAAATGGTCCAACATTGTGGAAATATTATAGTAAGAAGATTATATATATATATTTTTTTTATTATATATATTACATATATATATATATATAATTCGGAGAAATAATTAGCAATTGCAAGCATTGTACAAGTATAATAATAAAAGTGTATAATCGTTTATAATCAGTATATATAATATTAAATGTGTATAAAAAGAGTTTCAGTTATAAGAATTATAACCGTCAATCACTATCGCTAGAAAATATCATTATCTTTATTAATTTATAAAATGATAAAGGGGAGTATATTTCTCTCAAGTGTACGCGTATTAACCAGTATATGGTATAGTTTATGAGGAAAGCGCAATCGGTATATAAGCTTGCATGATAAACCATGTTTACACGCCAAACACCTATTTACTATTCATGATTTTCAACACAAGTAGGTTAAATACCCACTTGTATTTAACGCAATATTGTCTGCCCCGATAACAAGAAAATCAATTGTCGCTGTTAATCTTTTTCTTGGCTCCAGACTCCGGGCGTTCTGAGATCCGGAAGCTACAATACATCAAACTGGTCCAATGTTTCCCTGTATTATCATCGTACAATGTTTATTCGACAACAACACGCTCTTCTCGATGGAATCTCGATGTTTCTATGCCACGATTCGATCGATACTTCCTTAACAAAATCTATACACTAATTATCCGTAAATTAGGCGCAACATTAAATTTACAGATTAAATAGAAAATATATTCATATAGCCATATACGATATTACGTATAAACGTTACAACATTTACGCATAAATATAGAGTGATTATTTCTGTAAGTATCAGGAGTGCCAAAAAATATTTCCGATGAAAGTTCTTTGACTTCATGGGGGAAACTTAATAAGATCTCTCGATCTTTTTTTACATTCTTATCTAGAGAGATTAATTGCCAATGTAACTTCCTAAAATGGAATTATACGTTCTTTTTATATTGAATTTGAATTGAAATTTGCATTGAAAAATATAAACATAAAGGCACTGCATTATTTCAAGTCAAAGTATCAAAATATCAAAGTGATCAAAGTCAAAGTATCTTTTAAACTAGTCATTTTTCGACCCTAATACCCTAATACCTTTTTGTAGAGAATTAAAAAACGCATCGAACGGTATATAGAAAATGGTATATAGAAAAAGTGTATAGTGTATATTTCATTTAAAAATGTTACATCTGCATTGAAATCTCCTTAGATAAGAGTGTGAAAAAAAAAGATAAAAAAAAAAAAAAAAAGAAATTCAAAGTATCTCATTAACTTTCTTCCATGAAATCAAACAACATTCATCTGAAACGCTTCTTCGCACTTCTGATACTCATACATGCATATATATTTGACATACTCCACATATTATTTGAAAATATTATGTTTTATATTTTGCGTATAAATTTTTCGGTTTCACTGATGCACGTATGGAATATTTAACTGAATATTTGTATAGAAATGTGTTTCACAACAAATGAAATTAAAAGGAGTTAAACAAATTCCAGGGTAAATATTAAAAGATAATGTTTGTAATCCTTATTTTCTTTTTTGTATTTCTATTTATATGAGTGTTATATAATTCTCACAGATGTTGACCGAATCATTTGCAAGAACCATCCTTGAATAGTTCTCGCGAGTCTAGAATCACGTTTCAAATAATCGTTTGCGCGACAGAATCGAGTGGATGACTTCGTACGATAAAATCTTTTTATTCCAGCAGGACGCATGGAGCACGCCTGTAGATTTCGCGACAACCTCTTAGACCGATCTCATAACGAACCGGTCGTTATGCAGACTCGCTATTCCTACCACCATTCCTGGAGATTAACACCGTGATTCCGCTGTCCAATATAAAAGTTTTCCTCGACTAGACAGCGAGCAAGGTGGAAGTAAGAGGACACGAACGTGAAACGAAGAGGGAGAAAAAGAGGAAAGCAGGGATCAGTTCAGCTTCGCGGAAATTAATGGTACATGCCCATCCGTGGCTCAAGATTCTCTCGTTTTCTCCATTTCCTTCCTTTCGTTTTCTCCCAAAACCCTCTTTCTCCCCGTATAAAACTCGTTTTTCCTTTCTCTATCCACCCATTGCTCTATCCCGTAAGTTTAGAAGTTCGTTCCACTCGTTCTTCCCGTCAGATTTTCTTCGCACCTTCCTTCGTGGCTGCTCTTGCTCTCCTCTTTCTATCTTCTATTCTCATATTCTCTTTCTACTTGCTATTTCTCCCGATTTTTTTTTTTTTTTTTTTTTTTCGTGCTCTATATTATGCAAAAAGGAGCTATCAAAGGAGGAGTATGTTACGTATTATGATGAGTATATTTTTATTGAATTTTTTTGCTTTAACGTTAATTTATGATTGTGTAGAAGGATTTTAATATGGCGTATAGACAACCCCCATATAACACGATATTTCTACAACACGATTTTAATATTTTCAATATAATAATATCATACGGTATTAAGCAGTGTTTTAGAGTCTTCGATATTCTGATATGATGAAGATTAATATTTTGACAAGATTAAAATTTTGACGAGTATGACTAGGTCGGAAAGACCGATGATTGACAACGTATTAAATCCTAAAACTTTGTTTCCCAGTGAAATATTGGAAACTTCACTTATCATTTCCTACTTGTGTAGTCTTCATATTATGATCTTCATGTATAGATCGTGACTTTGGGTTCGATCAAATTTGCACGTGGTGTACTGGTCAATTCACACAAAGAACCGACCAGTTATTGACTTAGGATCGGGCTTGAATTTAGAATCGCGTAGAACGACGAATGCTTGCGATTGCTAACAATGGTTGTTTAGTTACACTTGTTGTGCTACTCTATGTGTTTCTAAACTCTATGTATTCTATGCTGTGAATTCTGATACGTAACCAAGCAGCGTGCTATTTAAATTCTGAATTCCGCCCGCAGGTACAAAAAAGAAAAAAAAAAAAAAGAAAAAAAGAAAGAAAAATAGAAATTTCCAACGATGTGATATTTTCGATATTTCACAATGAAAATAAATTTTGGAAACCATGAGATTTCCAATAAAATAATTCGACATTAAATACTCTAAATTGTAGTGCTATAGCAAAAATGGCAATGGTTCCTAACTCATAAACCACGCCTCACGTCAAGCTTTAACATATTTTCTCCTCCATCCTGCTTTCTCCCCATTTCTTTTTTTCCTCTTTTTTGCTCATTTACCTACGAAATCCATCATCTCCTCTTTTCTCCTTGAACCACTCTCTTTTTCCATCGATAATCGCGCCAGTCGGTAATTTCAGCGGGCGGGACGGTAACACAGAGACGGGGAGGTGGTTTGAGGCGGCGGGAAGCAATAAGGAAAAATTTACTCGTTATTGCAGGCGCGGGATCTTGCTGCGGAATTAACGGATTTGTTCGATGGACTCGCATTACGAGAACCGAGGTCGAGTGAAATCATAAGCAAGAACTGGCTGGCGGGCGAACGTCGTATGTCGTTATCGCGGCTCCTCTTTCACACGTGTTTACCCTCTCTTTCTTTTGCTATCCCTTTTCCTTCATCCCCTCTATCGTTCTTATTTGTTATTCTCTTCGTCTTTTTCTTTTTCATTTTGCTTTCTCGTTGTTCTTGTTCGTTCGTTCATTGGTTGTTGCTCGAGTTTCAACGACGAAGAAACGATATCGAGCAAACGGTGACGAGGGATTTCTTGCTAATAGCGAGAGCGAGATATCGAGTGTGAAGTCAATACGCCAGCCTCGACTTGACAGAATCCCAACGGACAAATAAGTTCGCCAAATCCTTCTTTTTCCTCGTCGCTCTGACGCCGGTGATGCACGCGAGTTTTTAATTTCGGTAGGCGAACGCGATTTCGACAGCCTTTGAGACGACTCGGCGCTTAAACGCGCGTTTACGGGTACTCAGAGAGAGTGGCAAAGGAAATAAGGAGCACGAATCGTGTCAAGTAGACGGGGTATATTTGTCATTCGACGGTTTAGTAAAAATTTCGCTTTTTTAAATTAAAGACGCGATATTACATCTTACTATTTGATAGAATTTAATTTTGTAATAATTATTTGTTCCTGGTTAAAGTTCGTTCTTTAATTAACAGAAGATAATACCCACCACTTTTCTTTTAGAAGATTATTAAGAAACTGGTTCATCTTTTCAAGCTGTAATACGATGTTCCACTTTTTAATAGAATTAAATTTTGCAATAATCGTTTTAATTAAAATAAAAATAATACGAGCTGATAGAATTTTGAATCGAAAGATCTACAGAACGTTCAAAGCATTTTGTATTATCATCGATTAATTAAATTGACGTTTGCCAACCAACTGAGAAGCGAAATGTATATTTTTGTATTGAAATTTAATTTGCGAATCTGTTTCGTCTCTAGGAAGAAGAAAGTGAAAAATTTTCTGTATCGGCAGATATTTAATATTTACCTGTTAAATCTCGTGCCCCAGAGAAATATCAAATAGTTCTTTCTGTACGTTTCAGAGTGTTCGTGGATTAAAATAGGAAAGAAACGAGGAGGGATCGAAATAAATGGTCCGAATAGTACATTGGAAATATTCTTTTAAATATTTGGCATCGATATGCTTCTGGTCTGAGCGTTTATGTTTTGTTTATAGCGTGTTCTGGTTGGTTGCCAAGAAGCTTGTTCCACTGTAAGATTGCACATCGGGGGAATAGCGTGCTGTCGTCAGGTTCTTAAGCGGCGTGGGTGTTAGTGGGGCGGAAATTTACAGAAGGATGACTATTCGATGCAGAACAAGGCTGTCTGAGCGAAAGAAACGTCTAAAAACGGAAGACTCGAATGCGAGAGAGTGCATCGATCGTGGCAATTTAACTGCTTGAGATTCGAAGCACTCTTCACTATCAGGTAATAGGATGGATAGCGAAACAATAGAACTCGTGCATTGTCAATAAAAATGGCGAGAAGAACGTCGGAAAATACTACAGATATTCTGCCTTCTAGATATTCTTTTTATTATCATTGTTGATTTCTTCGTTCTGCTTCGTGCATGTTAAAAGCGATCACTGATAAAAACTGTTTAATCAGAGATTAAACATTTCAAGAATGGGTGAAACGTTCAATTCGAATTATTGAAACTTTTAATCTCAATTTTCTCGAAGGATATTTATATACCGCTTGCTATCTTTTGTCGTTACCGTTGTAACTTCTTTATTCGTAGAATATCTGCTTCGAGTATTAAAAGCGATTATGTAAAAAACATTGAATCACGGATTACAAATTTTAGGAATATTCGATATTTTCAATATGCATTATCGAAACTTTTAATCTCAAAGCTTTAATCTTTGACATTCGACATGACTTATAAACATTATCACCGAAATTTGATATTACATATATTATTCAGTTTCCTCGCAATTATTATATTTCATTCTATTATTTTACCTATACAATAACGGATTACATTTCTTTCATTTCCCGACTACGAAATATTATATATCACACTGTACCTTCTAAGGTTAATAATTTTCAAAAGCTCTCACGTTTTACTATCGTGTTACCGTTCCTGCACACTGCAGCAACGTTATCATCGTTCTCTGGCTTGAACTTTTCAGTTGGCGCAGTCTGCGAAGCCTCGAAAGAATTAATTAAAATTTTTAATTAATCCAAGTAAACTACGTACCATGGAAAGTTGACTGGAAGAATAGATGGCCGTGACGACACGCGTTTCGCATTAGAGTTCCTGGCTTGTCGTCGACCAGACAAACCTCGGAGAAGCTGTTTTCAACGCTCGAAACAATCGGTCGTCAATGCGTTGCTCTATCGATTAGGCGAATTAAATTACGTTCCACGACGCGACGCAATAAATCGCTCATCAACCATATTTCATTTTTATTGGACAGCTATATGGCGGCCGTGTTTCCTCGTAGACTAGACATTGCGCAAACCCGATTGAAGCGTTTCCAAATTTTTCCCCGTCGGAAAACCAATCAGACAGATTTCTAGATCTGTCCTCGACACTGTTGACAAATTTCCCCGTCTCTTCTCTGCCGTTCTACAATTTTACGTAATCAACGCTTGCTTTCCTTTGATTCAGTTTTCCTATTTTTGGAGCGTTGAACTGAGATTAGGGAAATTAGCATTAGGCTTATAATTAGGTGTCCTGAAAGTATTTTAGTATTTTATGTTTCATCGATGCACTGTGAATATTTATGCAAAATTATATTTTACTGGACATAATTAAAAATGTTGATTTTCTTGGTGCGTTACGAATGTAATTGATTAGTTGGGAATATAATTTAAAAAAGTTTAATCTCTTTAGTTATATTCGTAGTATCAAGTAGGCAATTTAATAAATATGAAGACGAGTACTGTAGTTTGATTTGAATCGGAAAAAATATACAGTCTATCCGTTTTTATAAGATTAATTCTTCCTACGTCTTTATACAATTTAATTTAATAAATATTAGTTGACTTTATATGTTGGAATTTTGCAAATACAAGAAGAGGGGGGGGGGGTTAAAGAGAATTATTATTTGGCACGATAGTGATTGACGCAGCACGACAGGTGCCTTTCTACTCTAAGAATTCTATTTTCGCCGCAACCAAACAGAAAATATTCCATTCAAAGCCCAAAAGACACGCAAAATACCTATCTCTGAAAATCAGCTGATCGAAAACTGTCTTGTTATTCGTTCTCTATTTTTTCATGGTAGATGTGTGACCACCACATGTCGTGGAAGAAAATATCGCCGAGAGACGTTTACCTCCACTCCCCGTAGATCGTCACTATGAAATTTCAATGAAAACACACTCACGATGTATATCGAGCTTCCATCCGTCCTCCATCTCGGAATCCGGGATATCCGGCACGCTGCCGTGGCAGGAGAGGAACTTGCCAGCGTCCTCGATAGTCGGCACGAACGTGAGAATGCTGGTGGTGACGTTGGAGTCGGGGCTCATCTGTGGGATGGCTTTCATGAATTTAAAACAGTTTACCGAACTGGTCTGTCTGATCGTTGAGCTATATCCACGCTAGAAAAAACAAACGCTGGCCGCGAAGCTGATTTAGGGAAGTCGAAGCTGACGGACGCCGGAAGTCGAACCCCCGGGGAACGAAAGTGCAAAAAAGAATGAGAGAGAGAGAGAGAGAGAGAAAGTGTGTGTGTGTGTGTAAAAGAGAGGACAAAGGCTAGAGACTTAGCGTGATTGCTTTTCGCGGTGAAATTGCGCGGCCGCTTGCAAAATATTAGTTACGGAACAGACTCTCTCTCTTTCTCTCTCTCTCTCTCTCTCTCTCTCTCTCTCTCTCTCTCTCTCTCTCTCTCTCTATATATATATATATATATATATATTTCTTTTTCTTTCTTTCTTTCTCTCCCATTTCACTATAATTATTTTCTAAATTTTATTACACCTTGAAAATGTTAATTTTACCGTCTGTCTGGCGTTCCTCAGCATCAAACTTCCTTTCGACCATGTGATCTTCGGATTTGGTCTCGCTCCAACTATCTCACAGCCGATCTCGTACGTGGTGCCTGCGCTAAATGGACGATTCTCTCCTTGCATGCGGACCCACAATGGTTTCACTGAAACACGCGTACCATCCATTAGCCCTCTTTGCTCGAAAGAACTATCAGTCGCGGGCAAGATTCCGCCGCGTTTATGGAACCCGTCGAGTGTTTGAGTAATCATTTCGAATGGTTCCATGGTTAATGGAAACCATTTTGCGAAAGTTTCCAATATGGAACACGGTTTTAGCAGCCTCCGTTGTTCGATTATTTGTTAAATATTTGTCCTCTGTTGGAGAAGCAGGATCGAATCTCGGTTTCATTAAGTGCAGTTTAAACACTATTCTACTTTTTTTTTCTTTCCTCTACCAAAAGTTGGTTCGATGACGAAATTGACTTTCGCTCGAAATTCTGTTTGCTGTGGCGGAGTAATAAGCGTAGCGGATGTTCTCTTTGCAGTGTTTTGCTTTCTTTTTAGGAGATTGGATTTTGTGTGGGTGGCGGATGGAGATGCGTGTTTTCAGGTTTACGGTTCCTGTTCTCATTTGTTTTGGCACTGTGAATGGCGCGTGTTATCGTATACATTCATAGAGGTGAATTATTTACTCTCGGCGTAGATCGTTGTATTTTTTTGTATCGCGTCGAATCTTGCTTCTTTGTATCGTTGTATCAAGTTTTAGAAGTGAAACGGCAGGAGAATAAGTGGAATTTAAATGTCACGTAATTAAGAAACTAGATACGACAAATTTTCAAGTGTCCCTTCTAAAAGATTCATTTGGCGGAAACCAAATTTTGCATACTTAATCCGGAAGGGTAGAGTCAAGTTTTTCTTCGCTACTAGAAAACGGTTGCACAATTTTGATTTGTTCAATCTACCCTAATAGGTACGTATTAGAATTATTTTTGACTTCATATCAAGCATCATAGCACTGACATATCATTTTATTTTTTATTCTGTACTCCAATCAGTATTAAGATTTCTAACGATGAACATGTATTTTATGTATTATATACATATACGAGGGTCGTCGAGAAAGTGACACTGTTCTGAAATAACAATAATACAAATGCATTTTTATATAGTTTCTATACGTAAACGTGTAATACTTTCTGGACAATCCTCGTATATCAATGAATGAAGAATATTTGCACGCTTCTGATAAATCTTTTCATCTTTTACTATTCTATAATACTCTAATCAGCATCGTGACTTTTAACGATGTATCAAAATTACTTACGATTCATATTGAGCGTGACAGAGCTGGAAATTGGAGTGACCATGTTGTTGTTGGACGCCTGGCAGGTCAAAATCGCGCCGAGGTGTTCGCGACCCAGCTTTTCTAATCGCAGCACGTTCCGTACCCTCTTAGTGCCGACGGTTTCGTAAGTGTCGTCGAGGAGAGCATTTTCCTGCCACCACGTCACACGTGGTTGTGGCCGACCTGTTCGGAACGAAACAGAATGAACGACGTTGGAAAACGGTGCTTTCGTTTGCGACGATTCGTGCCTCGCTTCACTCGTATCTTTCGTCGAACGCGTAAAAAAAAAAAAAAAAGAAAAAAGAAAAGAAAAGGATTCAATAAAAATTCCATACATTCTCCATTTTTTACCTCCTCCTTTCATCCTCTCTTTGTTAGTATTCGTTCCCTTTTTCCGTTTATCTTGGAACTGGCGTTCTGTTACTTTTCGTTCGCGGCTACGCTTCTAATCGAATCAGTTTGCTGATACGTGCATGTTCCAGCGACCACAGTTATTTAGAGGTATATGGCTATATATGGGTTATATAGAGAATGATAAGCGAAATTCGTGGATTTCGTTTGGAAGAAGAATCGGTAAAGAATGTTTAAGGATATTTTCTTTATTTCTTGCTCGGCCAATAGCGTTAAGGTGATTGATCGTATTTACGTTCAGGTGAAAGAAAATGTTTATTCTATCGCGTTTCCTGTTATAAATCTTCTCAAATCTTTTTAAAATTAAATAACGACCTACTACTACTACAACAGGAAACAGGGAATATCTCAGAGTACACTTAGACAAAAAACTTTTATGGAACATGCACATTCGCAAAAAAAAAAAAAAAAAAAAAAAAAAAAAAAAAAAAAAAAAAAAAAAAAAAAAAAAAAAAAAAAAAAAAAAAAAAAAAAAAAAAAAAAAAAAAAAAAAAAAAAAAAAAAAAAAAAAAAAAAAAAGAAAAAAAAAGAAGAAAAAAAAAGAAAAAAAAAGAAAAAAAAAGAAAAGAAGAAAAGAAAAAATGGGACAATTAAGCGAAAGACATAGAAGGAGACTTCGGTGGCTGATTGGGAAAAAAAATCACGGCTAACAATTTACAACAAGCTGCTGATATATAAAACTGATATTCTCAAACCGATATGGACGTGTACGCCTGCCAATTATGGGGCAGAGCATCGAACTCCAATATAAAATCAATAGAAAGATGGGACGACAAAAAGTGGAGAGCCATTCCGAAGGCAGATCGGTACAACCCGAAGAAATAAATGAATAAAGAAATCGGTGTGCTTGCTGTAAGAGAAAAATCCGCCAGATACAGCAGATTACATCAACAACTGCAAAAGGATCAGCTTGACATCCGGGCCACCAAATTACTGGACACCATGGAAGAATGCGAAAGATTAAAAGAGACTCGGATATCACTTTCGACATGTATAATACAGATTTACCGACATGAGCTAAATTATGTCAGGCTGTCCATACTCACATTTATGTCAATCTGAGTCATCACTAGACTGCGGATTTTTATGCATTTATGACATTTATAGAAAATTTCAAAATGCAAAATTAAAGAAAATGCGATGATATGAAAAAATATAGAAAATAAGCGAGCAATTTTACTTTTTTAACTATATTCACAAAAAAAAAAAAATATGAATTTGCATAAAGATCCACGGTCTATTCATTATAGTCCGTATTAGAATTTCTTTGCAAAAGAAAGAGAATTTTATTAAAAATTGACACTTGTGAGTTTTTAATTCCTATTGAGAGACAATCCAGTTAACAGATTAAAATTTCTTCATAGTTAGTCACCAAGTACTCAAAGCATGCATTTCACTCCCTGCAACACGCTTTTGCAAAATCAATGATTCGTTTCCAGTTTTTACTCGTAACAGGTAGAAAAAATATATCGTACGCGCTACCCGTATTTGCGCTGCTCTCTTCTCTTTTTCCCCTGTTGATAAAGAAGGAGACTGACGCAGACATCAACGATCCCGCTGGAAATAGGAATTTCAAATCTGCGTCCGATACTTTTCCGTACCGAGACCACAACACCGGATATCTCACCATGCTTCTGTGTATTTTGCTTCCGTTTTAATCTTTTGCTGTTGTTGCTTGCCGTTTGTTTATACGTGTTGGCTCAATCAAGAGATAATGGAACAGGGTTAGTTGGAAAAGGCAGATGGATACGGCCACAGAGATGATTAAAAGACGCGCGAAAAATGATATCGAACAGCGTATCGACGTATTTCCAGATAGCGAACATGTTTGCGCAAACTATGAGCGGCGAACGGTTCAATAACGTCCCGATGAAACATCCCGACGAATTTTCATCTCATAATACGTTCAATCCTTTGCGATTTGTGCGATTGGTAGGTGGGTATTGGCTGCGAAATCGTATCTAACAGTTTTTACGATTCATCGCGGGAGCGCGCTCAACGCTGTACAATTAGCATTTTCATCATCGACGTTGAACGTTTCACTTGTTTTTAGATGAGTCATTTTTGGATGTTTGTGAATGAAATTTAATATTCTGGCTATGCGATTACTGGGTTTCAATATTTTTGATTCTGCAGAATACTTCGTTATGCAAACACTCTTGCATAATTGGAACAGTATTGTTAATGAACTTATTAGTACTAATAGATATTAGTACTAATACAAGTTCGGCGCAATAAATTTAATTAAATTTTACATGCACGCAATTGAAGTTTGCATATAAGAAATTATTCTATTATCTCATTCAATGTAAAATTGTAAAATTATAAGAAAGAAATCTATAATTATAAGAAAGAGAGAAGTAAAATTATAAGAAAGAAATCTATAATTATATTATAATATAAACAGTAACTTGTTAATTTATTAATATCATACTGTAGAAGCGATTATTTTTTTTGTAACGCAGTATACATACAGCGTCGCGAAAGAGTTATTATATAGTAATCGTATTTGCTTTCGAGAGAAGCGCACGTGAATCAGCGAAGTAGTTGATGCACTGGTGAGGTGAATAAACAATTCTCTACATACCTGTGTATATATTTATACATCTGTTTGAGAAATAAATCATTTCTCACGATATTATTGATATTACTCTATGAGGCTATTATATAATAGCGTGCCTCGATTGGCGATGAACTTGAGAGAGAGAGAGAGAGAGAGAGAGAGAGAGAGAGAGAGAGAGAGAGAGAGAGAGAGAGAGAGAGAGAGAGAGAGAGAGANGGAGAAATTTTTACAGTCATTTTCCGCGGAAACGACAATAAACGATCGGATAGAATGCACAGTTACGGAAGCAGAACGATAAACGGTAATTTCATGGTGGAAAATGGCAGTCGGCAAAATATTTTGCGGCACGCGACGTGCAATAACGTTACGTCGTTGAAACAGCATTAGACACTTTGGATTATGCACCGACGAGCAATCTGTGTACAATTTCCTATAAATAAATACCCTCTCGCAAATAATAATAAACGCGAGGAAATTCCTGGCAAACCACGAGATGCAGTTTGCGGCGCGTTTAAACGCCGCCGTCGTGTGAAAGCGTGAATATCGTACGGATAAGTATACGATCTAGCGTAAAGCACGTCTTTTGACGCACAAGGATGACATGTCTCAAGGAAACTGCCGGTATGACGTGTGTTTTGATGTTAAACAACGATTGGGGTTGTTTAGAGTGATCGATGGCCTCTCTTGCCTACGAAGGCGACGTAATAAATTCACACCTTGATAAATAACCAGTGAATAATGTTTTCCGGTTTTATTAACACATTCGAGATTGTCGATATCGACAAGATTGTCTCCAGTGGCCGAATGGTACCGCAGTTGTAAATTGTATTACATATATCTTGATAAATTTGTCATTGTGATTATTACGAGCATTGTCATTATTATTATTACGTTTAGTTTTTCGATTATTTCTATTCTGTTATTTTTATCATTTTCTCTCACCGTTGGCTATTTTATGCTTTAGACACGTTATTTTACGATTTATTACTTTAAATAGAATGATTCCGATGAATAGAGAATTCTTTATTGAGGAGAGATATTACATGGTTCCGGGTATTGTCCACAGGTCCCGAATGGTTTAGTACGAGAAAGCTCTTTAAGGTTTTCTAGAATCGTACGTGGAAAATGGTAAAAATGATTTCTTCTTTTATACCGTCTGTGGCCATTGAAATAAGACTACGTATAAAAATGTTGCTTTTCTGACATTTTCTGACATTTCAACGATATATCATTATACAAATAACGAGTTGCATTTGCATACCTAGATTATTAAGTATACCTACATTTACATTTACAGACTATTTATACACAGAATACTTTACACACGATGTCATGATTACACAGTGCATGTTTATACAGTGCACAGTGTACAGATATCTAATTTCTTACTTACGAATAAATCTATTATATAACATTTGATGAAACAAAGTCATTCGTGGGTAATACAATGACGAAATAACGAATCGAAATATAAATTTATATTACAGATATTACAGTAGTATATGAAATTAGATTTTGAGGTACAAGGATAAAGAAAGAAAAAAAATCTGAACTTGGAAAAACGAAATACAAATTAATTTCGCCATAAAAGGTGGTTAGAAACCCAATGGAATAGTTTCCATATTTAAAGCCTAATGCTGCCACCGAAGTAGAATATGCCTTTGAGTAGTACCATTGCGTACATAGTCAGACAACTTGAAGCAGTTAGAGATAGTTAGGCCGAGTTCCTGCCTGTTTCGCTATTTCCTACCCTACTTCTTCGTATAATGCGAATTATGCATGAATATAACAAGAGGCTGATACGGATGATATTTAACATATAGCAAAAATCGATACATTTCTTGCATACGAAGGCTTAAGAATTTATTTTCGATCCTTACGACGTTCTAACCGTTCTTAAAATTTCAGAAGTTTAACATAATCACATAAAAATGGATAACTCGATTTCTCGAACATACGTTTTTCCCTTTTTAAACGAAATTATATATATTAGAGTTAAACTATTTAATAAAATGGAAGAACTTTTAATTTTGTTATTTATTCTCGGCACAAACGTCGCTCGATTGAAACAAATAAAACATTCAAGAACTAATTCAACCATTCTCGGTACTAAATTTTTTGAAAATTGAGATAATTAAAATTTTCAAAATTTTTAAATCAAGGCTACACGCACGTAGAATTCATACTGCCAAATTTCTCAAATGGTTTCAACGTAACATCATACAAATTTCTGGCGTCACTCACAGAACGGTTATCTAACGATTTTAAACGATTACTTTAAAATGATCTGCTACGTTTAAGAAAGCTATTTATGCGCGGTTAAACAACACGTTTCATCAAACGCGACCATTAAAAATACCTCGTAATACAACGGGTTAATAAATCGTTTCATCTGTAGTGACTGTGTTTCTTCTCTCGCTACATTTCTCACCTTCTGGCGTAAATGTTTTTTTCCGTGTTCGCCAGCCTGCTATCTTATAACCTTTACTTTTCTCAACGTGCTACGACTTTCTTCCTCCCCTTTCGCGTCTCTTTATAGATCTTCATGCTACAAGGGTATGCACGCTCGGAGAAGCTAGATGCGCAGATGGAAGAGACGCGACAAGATAAACGTGCAGGCTCGCGCGCACGTATACAGGGTGATTCTGATAACATGAAAGTGACGAAATTTATCATCTGGAGGAATTATTAGTACAGTTCGATTAAATAAAATTAATGCTTCGAATTAATGCTTCTCGAGCATCGTTACTATATTTATTAAGAGCATGAAAACTGATGAACATATCTTCTAGACGAATACAGTTTCCTCGTTAACTTACTTTATTGAAATGATTTAACAAGTAAAACTTCTATAATATAATACGATTTTCATGCTGAATATCTCGATAAATACCTTTCGGACAGACTGTAGCTTACTCTTTTTACTTTACCTCCTTTTACTTCTTTTATCTTTAAGCTTACCGATGACTACCAATCCTTTTATCAGAATTTCTTTAAAATTCCATTAATTTTTATTAATAATGCTCCATCGTTTTAAGAGATACGGTGCAAATAAATAATGTAAATGAATGAGAAAGTTAGTATAAGAATAGCATGTATAGTCTTCTCGTTAGAATCTATTTAAAATTCCATTAATACAATAAATATAACGTTCGTGTCCTCGTGTTCCATTAAAAAATGTCCTACTGAATTTACAGCGCTAATATAATGCGTAAACGATGAAAATGCAGAAAAATGATAATTACAGAGTGTATTCTTCTAAAAATTACGTAAATTCGTACCTTTATAGCAACAACGAATAATTTCGAAGTAACTGAAAATGTAAAATAACAAATAGACAAGTCAAATGTATCACCCAGTATGTACGCAGGAATATACATATTCGGGTAACAAGTAACGAACCTAACGCGATGTACAGCTGTGTGCTTCATCTCCTTCGCCGGTATCCGGCACTATTAAATTTTCATTTTAATCATGCTTCTCTTCCCCGAAGCGATCAACTTCCGGCTGTTTCGCTGATGGAAAGTTTCACGCGCGAGGATCGCGTGTCGGTCGTGTTACATTGATATTAAGCGTCGATCGTATTGCGTGCAAATGCAAAATGGAATGTGATCAAAAATATCGATGCGAATAGAAATTGGTATCCGAAGGATCTGCCGAAACATGTCGACGTTTTCCTCATCTCTAACGACAGGATTGCCAAATACGCCAAACTGACGCATTTCCGATAAATTTCTTCTCGCAATTCTAAGAAACACGTAGATCTTTTTGACAAAATTAATTCTCTTGACTTAAAGAAGGCGCGTTTAAGCGTTGGAAAGATTTTCCAAGAATTCTGATAAACATTCGGTTTTTGCAATTGTTGAAAACATGAAACTATGTTTCCCTAAATTAAAAAATTAAATCCCTAACTTTATGACACACATTTTAAACAATTTTTTAACAATATAAAAATAGTCGCCAATGGTCATAGTAGCCGATACGACTTTAAATAGAATAAACGATAATAGTAACAAACATTCAACATAATCATCAAAGGATTTTTGAATTTTTTCGTCACTGGCGCTTCTCACATATCTTTCTCCATTCTGAAGCCGACTGTTTCAACGTAAAATTTACTGGCTACGTGTTTCAAGGCGTTAACTCCGTGTTCATTCGAATTTGCATGTGAAAAATATCGTTCCTTTCCGTATTTCTCATACGTTTCTCTCTTTCTCTTTAAAAGAGGGACTGCTGCATGAGGTCAAGAAAGATTCAAGTATATTGCTTAAAGAGAGATTGATCGAATAAAAATGATTCTTGCGTAGGTCGAGAATTTCTACCGCGGGATACGTTTTATTTGCATCCTCACAGTGTTTCTGAAATAAAATCTGTGCTTCGTTCCTTTCATAATTTCGACGTATCCCGTGAACCATATAAATTTACAGCTTGTGAAGAACGATGGCGATTTCAGTCTCAAGACTGTCTGCTTATTTTCTCGTTAATTTTCACCGTTTATATTTGAAGAAGCTTATAAATGTCTATAAATTTATTCGAACAGAGTGTCCTATATAATTAGGAGGAATAACTGCAGTGTATAGTAGAAAATGGAAGAAAGATTCATTGCTTAAAACATTGCGGTTGTCTTCGCTTTGAAAAAAAAGAAATTGAATTATATAGTAATCGGTGTGTTTCTTATTTTCTAAAGGTATAATAATATCAATGTTCTCGAGAAAAAAAAGAAAAAAAAAAAGAAAAAAAAGATATGATCAACCAGAACAAAGTTTAAAAACCGAGATAATTGTACTTCCGGTAAGAAATTTTTGAAATAAAAGATTACCATGCAGGTTCTTTGTGTACCGAAGTCCCGCAGCATCTGTCGAAATCTCAACTCGGACAGACCAGGCTGTCTATTCCATGGTGTTGAATTTCTCGTGTCGAAAAATCAAATTGTACGAGGCAAGAGTCGGAATATAAAGAATGCGCGATGTAGGATGGTAAAAACGAATGAAACGGCGCATAAAAAAAAGTGCGATAGAGATAAAAATCGGTGGCCGAAGAATCTGCGATCTCTCATTTCTTACTGCTATACTGTAGTATCGTAAAAAACAGTGTTGTCTGCCCTTCAGTTGTTAGTTTACGCGGAAGAAAACCTATGTGACTAATAAAGTCACCTGGTTCTTGCGTAGCACGAGCGTAATGAGATTAGAGAGAAAACAAAAAGAAACGAACGTTAGAGGAGAAGGACGATTTTAAATTCAAGGTTAACCGAGAGGCCAAAGTGTGCGAATCGAGAGGTGTGTGTAAATCGAGTGTCAGTGTTAGTGGAGAAGTCGAGAGCGGTAGAGTGGTTAGCGTTGTTGAGTCGTGAGAGCTGTTTGAGATAGAGTGTGATTTTTGTAGTTAGTTCCAGCTAAACTATCATCGTTTTCTGTCCAATTATTATCTATATAGTCGATCTATTGTAAATAAATTGTAAATAATCGGGGAAAAATTTATATCTAAATTCTCCGATACTACAATACGATTAAAATAACATTTATATTTATGCGTTCATAGAAGTTTAATGGAAAATAGTATTTTAGTGAGTTTTTAATGAAGTGATGTTTATGCAAGAATTACGGAATTAACGGGAAAGACGAAAGAGTGTCTTCGTAATTAATCATGGAAACAGAGAAGACAAAACTTATAACTATAGCATTATTCTGAAAATAGAAATTATACCGATTATCTCGTATCCTTAATTCAATTTCTTCTTCAGCAACAAACTAATACGATGTAAAAATTTGCGAGTTTTGTTATTCAAAGTAAGTTGTTATTCAAAGTCAAAGTTATTCAAAGTTATTAGTACAACAAAAGTAAATACAGGTAGTTATAAATTATAAAGGTATGGATGAGAGTTAAATAGAAATTTAATCGATGTATAGAGTACTATTACAACTAGACATACATCATAGGTCGTTATTTATTGTGCGAAGGACGCTTGCACCTACCTATTGTCGCATCCTAAAACGACGCTGCTCGACTAAATTGTTTTACTAAATTACTCGCCTAAATCAATGGACGTGCCTAATCGAGGCTTAACTACACGGATAAAGGAAATTAAAAAAATGTAAAATTGCGTGGATCATCCTGCAAAATGACGGTGAACCGATGAAGAGAGAAGCATAGGCACAGAAGGGGCAAAGTGAAGCGCGAGTATAATAGCGAGCTGAAAAAGTGATCGGGCGAAGGAACGCTGATCGGTTAATTCTGATATTTCTCGTTATCTCTCGTCGGCTTGCGAGGTAAAGATAACAATCGTAAAGATAGGCGCTCATATTTGAAAGTGTCGCATATACGAATAAGACCGATAAAGAGCGGTACTTCCCTTGCTGCTGCATCATTTCGCTAATCATCTTTTCAGCTCTGTGCACGGTACTTACCACCAGCAGCGACGCAGGTAATATTCAGAGAGGCGCCCTCGCTGTACGGGCCGAGCACGTAATAAGGAATATGAGATCTTCCGCTCTCGTCCAATATGCTAAGCTGCTCCGGCGGTACTGCAATAATTTCGCACAATAAGTTCGTCTACCCTTCGTTTTTCCGCGACTCACGCCAGCTCTCATCCCTTCGCTCACGCTGCGAAACAACTTCAGCGATGACGAAGAAATGGAATTCTGGCTCTCGCGCCACAGGGCGAATCAATTTGCAAGGCAACGAACTAATGACCCGTACCATCCGACGAACACTACGGATGGTCCATGAAGGTCGACATTTTTATCTGATGCAAATGAAAAGCTCCCTGTGGCACGCTTGAGGAGTCGCGCGACATAGAAATTATTTTCTAGGAGGTTTTATAGCGCAGCTTTCTAGGTAAAGCTGTATTTTGGAGCAGCTAATAGAAGTCTGTCTATGGGAATTTTAATTCGAACGGAGTTTGCGTCCGGTTGATCTTCGCGAACGATAAAATGGTAATCGATAAGACGTCTGGTAACGTAGGTTTGTTGTAGGCTGTTTACTTAGAGCTAAATGTAGATGCTTGTGCATTTGTGAGAAATTTAGGAGTGTCGGGATATAGGATATGCCTAGAAATAAAGTTTTCGATATGATATCTGACAGTGTTGAAAGAGTCAAGCGAATACTTGTCGATGGGACAATGGATCTTTATTTCAAAAAAAATTGCTTTTGAGTAAATAATTCATTATACTTATCCAAGACTATACATGGAAATAAAATCGGTGGAAAAATTCCAAGGACATACAGACCGAACAGAGGAAGAAGACAAAAAAGGAACTCAATCTTCGGGAAATTTCCTTGTTGTTGCTTAATCGAAGAAAATCGCTCTGAACTCTCGGTGAAAATACTTTTTAATAAGTAATCCATCATACTTATCCAAACATTGTATTATATTATCCAAATGGAATCGGTAAGAAAAATTCAAAGAGCAACAAGCCAAGCAGAAGAAGAATTCAACTTTCCTAGAATTTCCTTATCGTTGATTAACCGAAGAGAAACAGAAGGAAAAGGAATTGTTTGGCGCGACAACAAAATCCGCAGGTACGAATCTACTTATCTATATCGTCCACATCGAAGTCGCAATTTCGACGAGGCGAGCGTCGTAAAATCACCAATCGAATTTCGTATTTCCCCCCAATCCGTGACGACTTTTGGATAAAACTCGCCTTAATCGTCGCTTGCTGAACCGTAGATCCGGGTCAACAAGGTCGAATCCACTCTTTGTTTGCTCGGGCTAATTGCGAAGAACGGTCGGCAAACCTCGATCAACTTCAACAGGATCGAAGGCAGAGGGAGTGAATTCTCGAAGCAGTTTTGCTAGAAGAACAGGTACGAAGATATGGCTGAGGAGGAAGATGAATTAAGAAGAAAAAAAATATTAGGTTGTCCGACAAACTCGCAGTGCTTTTGATACGCAACAAGTATGTTCCGTTATAATCCATATATCATACTATCTATTACCTAATGCCTATACATTTTCGATACGTACTAGCTTATGAGTATATTTGAACAGTTACTACAGAAAAATTTTATCTGCATACTTTATGCGTTATACGTATAAAACATTTTGAAATTTCATTAAAATCATTATTGTATCGATAGGCGATAAGTACGTTCTGTTGTAATCTGTATACTATTACTTGACGTTCATACTTGGCTATGTTCACGTAGTTCTTAGCCAACGTTTCTCTTGTAAATGGAATGCATTAGGAATAAATGAAAGAGGAAAGAGTTTTGTAGTTTTCTACGAACAATATAATAGCCTGTGTCATTTCTTTTTTTCTTTTTTTTTTTCTTTTTCTTTTAACGTTACGTTTACAACATTTTCCAAGAAACGAAGGTGACCTTTAATTTTCTTTATATGAGCGCTGTATATTTTTTATGGCATGCGAAAGCGTGTGTCAAGGCGAATTCATTCGCGTGCCGTGCAATAACCGTCAAGGCCATACAAGGCCTACAACGATACAATTATTTGGAATATTATGTGCCATTGCGTTTACAAATATTTCTTATTGATACCACTTAGTACGTTAAATGCGACTGATCTCTTGTTGTTGAAACGTGTCGTTCATAGAGTTGAAACGTGCTTTCATACGCGAGGAGATCATATCGAACGTTTATTACACCATTGTCAAGAAACAATACTTGTAAACAGAGTGGAACAAATGTCATCTTGGTGTGCTACAGAATTTTAGTAATCAGTTTATGCGTGTCACGAGGTGAAAACCGTCTACATGAAAGTATAATAAAAGCTGATTCGGGCGAGTTAATGTTAAACTGGCGTGTCTATCACGGAGAAATTTCGAAAATTATTAGGAAACGAGGTTTGAGGAGAAAAATGAATAAACAGGCTGTGTTTGGTATGGAGAAAACGGAGGAATAAAGTAGCAGTTTGCGTAATATACAGGTAAGAGAAAGTTTGAAGAGGATTATTAGGCGAAGAAGTTTGACGAAAAAAGATCGCTAAATGAAAGTTCATCGATCATGAAAAAAGAAAAAGAGATAGTTTGCGTATCTTGGAAACGAGGAGAAAATTACAAAGATTATTTGGCGAAGAAAGTTGGTAAACGAGGTTTTCTTGACTGGAAAGAGAGGAAACAGGAAAACATATTATTTTAATCTAAGTAGCGTGAAATAAAGGAAACTTTAGAAAATAATTATCACGAGAGCAAATTATTGTACAAAAGAATGTAGGAATAAAATCCTATAGTATTTTTAAAGGCGAAGACGTAGAATAATATGATGAATATTGAAACGAGAAGAAATATCCAAAAATTATTAGTGAGAAAAATCCGAAGAACACGAAAAAAGTATATACGAAAGAGACATTTTTGACGTCGAGAACAAAAAACGACGAAGAAATAAAATTATGCTTTATACAACACAGGACAGGGGAAAAATTGGAATAGAACTTTTACACGAAGAAAATTGAAGAAAACTAAAAGGATCGTTGAACGAGATTTTCTTAGTTGAAAGATTAAAACAGAAAGAAAAAGAGAGAGAAATAGAACTGTAGTTTATGTATCGTCCAGTTTGCTTAGCGAGAAGTGTGTAATTGATAAGATGGAGAAAAGGAGGAAAATGGCGTAGGTGTAGACGAGAGAAATGGTCGGTTAGGTAAGAGGAAAAGTCAGGGATTTATGAAGAAAAGAAGTGCTAACTGAGTGTACTGACAGGAATACGAATGGCTCTACTGCACGCTTCTTTTTTTATATTTCTCCTTTATGTTCCTATGACATTCCGACTTGCTGTATACTTTTCTGTGCACGTATTAAAAGAGTAAGCGATGGACGAAGGGAATAAGGCAGAATGCAAGTTGCGCGTTGAAGAAGAGTATACGAGGAATTCACCAGAAAGATATGGCGAAATATGCGAACAAATACAAATACAAATACACGGAGTGGCGCGGAACTTTTATTTTAAAATACAAATGGAAACTGTAAAAACGTGTATGTAGAATCGTATCAGTAAATTGCAAATATTTATGCAGATTCATATTTTTATGACGGCTGGATAAAGAAATGAAACCTAAGCACAGATTTGTTTCATCCGCTAAATATTATACTGTTTTCTCGTGAAGAATTGAGAAGTAAAAAATATTAATACAAGCTACAGTAAGTCAATTTTGTAATTCATAATAATATTTGCATTTTAAATATGGTAATATTATAACAAGTATTCATTTTAAATGTACTGTACCTTATTAGTAGGATATTTTTGTGAATTCTACGAGTATGTATGTCGAAAGGAAGGGAATCTTTGACGTTAGAACAAACCAACCCCTAACGCGAACTTAAATATACTACAAATAATCTTATTCTTAAATATACTATGAATAATCACAATTAAAGTAATACGATGAAAATAAAATAATTATATGTAATTATGGCTGGATCTCATTGGCAACATATATATAATTCTGTCATATTTGTAGTATTAGTTTTAGTTTTCCCATAAATGTATAATAATATACGCAAATAAGAAATAGAAAATATCTGACACTGTAAACATAAAAGTTGATAATACAGAAGGTAAATGTTGTAAGACTTCTTCTACGTATTAAAATGAGAAATGAGGGGGGGAAGAAGGAATAATGAATAACAGGATGAGAAATGAAAGAGCACGACGACGGATACACAAACGGACAAGGATGGAGGGGCTATAGGAAAAAAGGAAACGTAATAAACAAGCAAGCAAAGACAAAGACTTGAAGATATTGCATTACAATGTCAAAAGGAAGTAATGGATGCAGGGGACTCAAAGCAGAGGAAACGGAAGAATGAGAAGATTAATGGGGAATGAAACGGACAGACACAAGGGACAGGCGAAATACGTATATAGCAGGGGATACAAGGGAAAACAGGGGATACAAGGTAGAAAGGAAGAAATACGAAATGAAAGAAGGAGCAGAGGATGAAACAGAAAAAGATTATATAATGAGAAATCATTTCTTTCAAAAATAGGGATTAGAGCTAGAGGGAAATAAAATTAAAATCTTTTTGGAGTATCTTTTTGACATATGGAGATTCTTGTAGGGATCATCAGGGATGCAACGTATATCGCTGCTCTATAGTATCGATATGTCTATTTGTCATTAGGTTGTAAACATTTATACAATATCGTATTTCTATAGATATAAATAAATAAATATATGTATATAGCATAATATAAAGATGAAGATATAGAATCGAAACGGAGATTTTCTTTTTAAATGATCTCTTACAGCGTCCTCAGCCATAATTCTAAAACTTCATACCGATATAATAAACAAAAAGAACGCGAGTATTATATAGCGAAAGAGTGTGGAGCAAAACTTTTGCATAACAAAAAATCAATCAATTAATTAATTAATAATTTTCTATCTCGACTCAATCTTCAAAAAACATATAAACAAAGAGCTCGCAAATATTATACGGAGAAAAATACGGAGCAAAATATTTCCATTGTTAAGAAATCAATGAATTGGTAATAACTTGCTGTCTCAAACATAAATTTTAGCTTTTATTCCAAAAGACATTAATTTATATCATTGTTCTAGCAAACCAATTCCATGAACGTTATAACATAGTATCGATATAACGCAGAATATATTATCGATTTCTATATTCTCAATATCTAAATATCTCGCGCGTAGATGGTACCTGAAAATAGAAAGGGGAGGGAAGAGATAAATGCAAGGGAAAAAGAAGCGGAGAGGGATCAACCACGAGGCGAAGATCCTGATCTGTCCAACACTTACTGATCACCGTGAGATTGACTTTGCTGTTCCTGGTCGGGGATTGCTTGAAATCGACCCTGCATCTGTAAACGGCGGCGTCACTCTCACGGACAGACTCGAGGATGAGTTTCGCGGGTTTCTCCGAGTATTTGAAGAAGGCACGTTTGTCGAGGCTGATATCCTGCCAGTGTTTTCCTTGTTCCAGGGTGCTTTGCGTCCTTGTGTCGAAACTGTAAGCAGACGAGCGTCGTATACATGGTTAGCTGATGACGAAAATGCTACAAGTTGAGATTAGGAAGGCGCATTCCGATGCTCGATGCACTGGAAACTGTACCTGAGAAGAGAAGTTTACTGATTTTTCAAATACCGCTGGGAATAAATAATGACGCCGTTTGCTGTCGATTTGTGAGTATTGATTTTCTCTTGTAGCAACTTTAGCATCGTTCTCGTGGAATGATTTTGAACATGCAAAAGAATTTCTAAGATTTTGGGCATTGAATTTTGAAGCGAAGAGGAAGTGAGTATTTCGCTTTATTAGGTGAAGTGTACTTTTTATCGTATACGTTATATTAGGAGTGTTACGTTAAACATGTTATAGAATCTTTGCGCGAAAAGAGGATATTCATATCGTATTTGATTCTGGAAATTTTTATTTGGAAAGAGTTTTAACATTTCCTTTCTCGAAATTTAATTTTGCTTAAACGTATAAAGCGATATTTGTTCTTAATTTTATTAATTAGACGTTATGTACGAATATCCTATTAGTTATTATTTTTTACAAAAGATATTGCTTAAATCGAGAGAATTCTTTATGTTTGCGTAAAATATGAAACATACATTTAGCATCGCAATTATTCCTATCTCTATTAATTGTCACATTTTCATTTGAATATGAAAACGGGTAAAGTTACGGAAGAAGAATGAAAACGGGCAATGTAGTGAAACGGGTTTCACTACATTATTACAAATACACTTTCGTAGTATCTATTGATAAATATTGCGTTAAGCAATAAGGTATCCATAAGGAGAGCGTAACCATCTTGTCTACAAGTTGTTGGAAATGAACCTGATTGTTATAATCTATTCAACCACCTCTATTGTTCTAAACGAAATGGGGGATCGATCATTTCGTGGCGTCGATTGTATAATTGTAAAGGGAATTTACGGCTCCCGTTAACGCGCTTCAGAACTTCAAAACAGAGTCACGATCGAGCTAACGTTATTACGCAGTGATGCTGTACAAGTCACAAGATACAGGTTACCAGTATCATTGAACATCTTTGTATTACGTGTTCGCAAAAAGAGAGCCACTTCCGATTTCGATGATTCCGAAATGATTTTGTAGGCTGACAACATTTTCAACAATTTTTTCCTGCACACGTAACTGGCGGTCGGTTTTAGTTTTCACGCTGGGTTCGGCTAGTAATAAGATTAATCCGGTTGCGCCGCGATGCGACCGGCCACAATTGTTTATATTAGTACTGATAAGGGGATTCGCATGGCCGGCCGCCTCGCAGTGTCCAGATTAATGTTATACTATCTGCTGATCCAATCTGGCCTCGAAACTAAGGTCGAGCGACTGGACATTTTTCCCATATACAGAAACAACCTTCGACATTTGCCAGAAATTCCAGACTCGAGTGTTGCAGCTATGGAGAGGTAGGAACGATTCTATACCTGGAAACTGAGATCTTAGCTGTGCCGAACGTAGTAAGGGACAACGCGGGTGAAGAGTTCGGCAAATATTAAAGGCCCCCGATAAGTCGACACCTTTGACTCAAAAATGAAAATATTTTAATTTCGATTTGTGGTCAATGTAACCTCTAACAGCATTTACATTTTGTTACATTTTTCTGATTAAAGTGACACTAAATACGATATAATTTGGAGCATATTAGCGTACGTAATAAAGGAATGATAAATAAATGATAGTAAATATCAGTGAGTAAATCTAATACAAGTTACATCGTGTTTGGTCTCGTTTTAGTCAGAAAGACCTCACAAGTACATCGGTAAAAGCTTAATTTAAAAAACGTCAGAAATAGAAAAGTTTCGTTTTTCAGTTGGTACATACGTAACTTGTCTCGACGATATCTGGCATTGGATCGCATTACACTAATCGACTGTGGCGGGTCGTTGAGCTTCGTGTTGCGTCGAGGGGAACCTGTTCCCAGTAGAGCGGGGGCGTTGATGACGATGCAATTATCGAGAGATTCCTTTTTGGTAATTATGGGAGATTTTAATTCGAAGAAGACTAAGAACGGCAGCCAGTTACATGAATAGGAGAAATGTACAAAATTATTGTTTGTTCGTAGCTAGTCGGTGACTTGTCAAATTCACACGTATCGAACAAACAAAGTCAGTTTCCAAAGTCAGTTTTCTCGAAAACTAGACGTCGGGCAAAAAATTGTTCTCTTTGTTTCTTCAACAAGTTAGAGAAATTTGCTATAATATAGCTATATAACGTAGCTATATAGTGATATATTTTGTTATGTGACGTAGACGTAGACGTATGTAGCTTAAACCTACCAAAATATGTCGTATTACTTGCGAACGCTATTGTCGATGTCACGAGATAGCATGTAAAATCATCAGTGAGCCGCGTGAAATCTAGCGTTGCAGTACAAACGCTGTGTGCTTGTGATATTTTTCTGAAAGATAAAGTTCGCGCAGAAACGGGGAAAAGCCGACCTAGCAACGCGAACGAGTTTCCACTTCTGTTCCCTTTCTTCGCGGCTGCGATATTAAGTTCTGCGAAACGCGAGCCAAAGCGTTCGAAATGTTTGCTCGCCGGTCTAATAAACTTGCCAGGCGTATATAAAGCAAGCAGCCGATCACGAGGAACGCTTTTATTGGGAAAATTGACGCGGCCCTGCTACGGAATAGCGCGCGTCTCTGTTTTCGCGCGACTGCGTTAAAAGCCACGAGAAACGTTCGATGTAATCGGAGCGTTGCATCTCGTGTTGTTATCGCTCGTAATATCACGGATTCTCCCTCTTGCCCATGTTTTTAACCCTGAGCATGTGTTTTTTCTACCCGTGCGCGAAATATCGTGGAATATTTGAATTTTTGATCACGCGAACGTTATTGATTCGTCGATGATTGGTTTGGAATTTTACTCGGTTAATTTCTGATAAATATGTACCGGTCTATTTTGAAAATAGTTCAGAGTAAAAAAAAATTTGAGAATATATCCAGTCTGGGATTGTGAAATGCTCGCGGATGATTCAATTAATTGTATTAGGTTGTGTCGGACGCTTTATTCCCATTTTTCTTTCATTAATATCGCGCTTAGAATTACATCTATTGCACGTTGGACTAGTATAAAATTAGGACGGCTTTGAAATTTTCATTCCGAGTAATGGTTAAGGCTTCCGATGGCCAAACTGATCCACGTCATTTTCTAGGAATGTTGATCTCATTATCCGGGCACACAGTTTCCATGTAATAAATATTTTAAATCTATAAGTAGGTACATTTCTCGTAAAGACATGATACGAACAGTATTAAGTTACAGGGTAAATTTTTGAAAATTATGTTTGTCACTTTATTCAAAAGACGACTCTTGTCGAATTGTTCGATACTTTAGGTAATTACGTATTCCACTAACGACTCAAAATCAGTATTAGGGAAAGTGAATTATAATTTAACTTATCGTCGAATAAAAATCAAACGGGTGTACGAAATCAATCTTCATCGATGTTTTAATGCGTTTTAACGTGTAATCGATGTGTTTAATTGTTAAACACCACTCTTCTGTAATACAATTACGGATACACTTATAGCAATTTTATTGCGTAATACGACGAATATTTTATTTAACAGAATTGAAATATATGTTTGTTTTCATAGAAGAAAGACGAACATGTATAAGATTAATTTTTCGATCAATGTGGTTTCTGAAAGGTTCAATTACAAATTAAATTAAATTGGATATAGCGTGAGCTAAAAAGAAACGCATGATATTTTTGCATCGGAATTAATATTTTAAAACGAAGTATAAAATCGTTTTAAAGCTTTCAGATTAAGCGAACGTTTTCATTTGAGCTTCCTGAATTATTATGCTGATGTTTTTATCATTGAAATGTCGGCATATCGTCGTGAAACGCATAATAATGTCATTAGCTGTGCCATATTTATCACTTGCAACCTGTCCATTATATCACGGGCCATTAGTGATCCACAATGAATAAATGAAAAATGATGGGGGATAATAATGGAATGACACGTATTACCGTCATTGAAGAGAGAACCTTGTATGATTCTCTATGCAATGGGTACTAATTTTTTATAGGTATTTATTTCGACCTATAAATTAGGTAAATTAGGTATCGTTTCTTAAATTAATCGAACGAGATTTATCCATTGAAATATTAAATGAAATTAATAACGTCGAGAAGAGAAAATTTATGTCCGACGTTTCGAATAAAATCTTTAGGGGAACCGTTAAATCGGATAGTAGGTAACCTAACGTAAAATCAAACGGAATACATTTATACATTAAATTAAGGGATACCACCACTGCTGACGACGGATTGAATAATTCATTTCAAAGACATAAATCAACCTATGATAACGTTTATTGGACGTATCATACACGATAACTCACGTGATTGAGATGAAATGTAATTTCTTTTTGATCGAGCATACAGAACAACATAATAGAAAAACGACATAACCCAACTGTTTACCTCCTTACTTCAGTTTCACCTAAGCGCGGCTATAAATGTAGGAAATAGATCGACGTTACGAAAAAACTGCTATTCCTGTGCAACGAAATGGTTAGCTTTTATAGATGAGAATTTTAATATTTTAATTTTAATACTATACTATATATATTTAACAAGTAATTGTACGTATTTCATGTCCAAAACAGAAGAAACATAATGAAAGATTTTAAAGTTACAAAAGAAGTGAATCGAAAATACATTCAGCAATGAAAAGGATAGAGGATTCAAATATAGAAAATTCAATTAATTCACTCAAGAATAGAAAAAAAAAACGAAGAATTTGAAAATAGAAAGTTCAACGAATCCTTCGAAGAATAGAAGAAGTAGATAACGCGCGGATAGAAAATTCGATCGATTTATTCCATAATTGAAAGAGTAAAAAGATCCAAGATAGGAAATTCGATCGAAAGAATAAACAATCGAACGATATAAAATTTGGTCAATTTACCGAAAGGTAGCAAATTCGCGATAACAACAGAAATATCAGTTTGATTGGCAGATGAAGCAGCATGAAATATAGTAAGCGGTTTCCAAGTTTGGAGCAAAGAGGAGAATAGAAAATTCAAATTCAAATACAAAATTCAAAAAGAATAGAAATTTGAAACTTTTACTGGAATCACGCAAACAAGCCCATCTTTATTCCGCGATACACGGATGGGCACGGAAGTATCCTTCGAGATTCGAGAAAGCGGAAGAAGAAGAAACAGCAAGATCGTGGGAAGAAGATACGGCGTACGAAACTTCCATATTGCCTGCGCTAAACTCCTGCAAAGCGATCAATCGAGGAATACGTCTGGACACGGGACGGTTATCAAAGAAAAGCACGAAGTCACGCGAGATTCTTCAGCCGATTCACTATCTAATATCTCGCTTTTACGCGACGCTACTTTTATTACCCTGCAGCTTGCTATAGTAACGGGATCTAACTAATTTTATGGGGTATCGATGGCGTGTGAGAGCATCTTAAAGCGCAACTCTCTTCGCTACCAATTTGTTTCTACCTCTGGCCGAATATATTTCACCAATGTGATATTTACGTTTTCTTTTTTTTTATCTTGCCGCGTGTTTCCTTTCTTCTCCAAACGAGAGTATAATATGTATATATATAGATTGAAATTTAAAAGAGATAACGTCCCAACTAGCATTTGGGTTAGGTTTCTGTTTGGCTTTGAGTGATGGATAAATCAATTTCGATTATCGTTTGAAGTATCTGAATCTTATATATTTGAATTAGTAGACGGAATACTTCGAGTAATTTGAATGTAGAGAGTAAAGTTTTATTAAAATATCTCGATAAAAGACTTATCTCTTCCTCCCAAATACATAGTGCATAGTCTACATTAAAATATCAAAAATAAAAAAACTTGGGAGGGATCGAGGGAAGAAATGCATGAGAGAGAGAGAGAGAGAGAGAGAGAGAGAGAGAGAGAGAGAGAAGAAAATACGTATCAAAAGATTCAATATGTGCTTTTAGATTTAATAGAGCTTCCTTATCGAATCTTAAGTGAACCTCGAATAATAGATTTATTGTAGTTCTTTTTGGAGAATAGAATTTTTGATTCAATCGGAAATTCGTATTTCTTGGTTTATTAGGTTTGTGTCTTTTCCTGCAATAAAATCTCTCGACTACTTTATTTTGCGAGACGATAAAAACAATAGAGGCACACATAGACTAGATGTCATGGAAACCAAGTTTAGAAGAATCATTCTAAAGTGTTACGCTAAAAGAGATTTACTGCTTATTGTGAAAGAGTTATTATAAAGAAGCGTTCCATGTCAACAGAGATTTATTGTTACTTCGTCCGATATATATGTGTATAACCTACACCGAAATACGAAAAAGTAAAAAGAAACATCTTCCTTTTTATCACAAAATTTTGTTAATGGTTTCGTTCTAAGCGATGTTGAACATCAGGTTGGCAAATGTTTACAGATCCAAAGAGCAAGAAGTATTCATAGTTTCAACACGTTACAGACCGGAGCGCGTTGAATTCCCTCGGCCCTAAATTCTAGTTGCATCATCAACGACACGTCCCTGGGAATTGCAACCAGCCTGAAACTTCTCTCAAATAATTAACCACAACGTTTTTCTTACCTGGTGGTGCACGCGTGCTACATTTCCCGTGAACATTCCGATTTGTTCTGCAATCAGCGCGGGCCATATTCTGTCAGCGTTATTATGTAACGCCGTTTATCACAACCGCGGCAGTTATCGCGAGATCTTTTTCCAAATGTTTACGAGCCGGCTCGCGAACATATCTTTTGTAACGCCGTTCGCATATCTCTTTCTTTCCTTAACGGCTCGTCGACACCCGGTGCCGTACGCACACACGTGTGCGCTGTTCACCTTTTAATAAAATTTCAGTCGATGGAACAGATGATTTTACTAAGGACAATTGTGACGATCTGATTGATCCATTCGAACTGGCAGTACATAATAAGAGGGAAGTTTTAAAGCGTATTACACAAATCGGTAGGTGTGTGTGTGTGTGTGTGTGTGTGGTGCTTTCTAAGTGATGTTAGAAAGTTAATGGAACGAAGGTTGGAGTTTTATTAGAGATGGAAATTAACAAATGAAATTTGCGAAAGTTAGTTAAGCTACCGAGTAATTATTTTTTGTCAGTTGTATGAATTTCCTAGAACGGTTATCTCCCTTCTTTTTTAACACAGATTCATCTGATGCTTTAAGATCTAAATAAAAATATAATTCTTCTTTTAACGAATAGCATGAAAACTTTCTATATGCCAAGGAATATACAGCATAACGGTCGTTTCAATATAAAATGATATCGTATAAATAAACCGCTACGACAATTTACAACATTCTAACATCGAGAATTTTACATGATCCGAAATATAAAAATCCAAGCTTCCATTACTGCATAAATCATCGAGCACTCAAAATTTAACGATTCCATCAGTCACCAATTAACCGTGCAAAGCCCGGGCATAACTCGCCGCTAAACCCTCCAACTCATAAAAAAACAAGTAATAAAACCGACTATGTGACTTCGCGGGGCTTTACCGAGGAAAAAATACGACCACTTATCCAGGAATTACTACGGCCATCGCATCACCGTGCGGAAACTTTACAATCCATAGTTTTATTAAAACTACGCGGAGAACTCGACTTTATTTTTCTCGTGAAGAGGCTGCGTTTCGTCGGAGAGGGCGGCATCTCGCGAGCTTATTTTACTGGCGCGCGAGGCATGAGCGTGGTTTCCGGCCGACGAATTTTTATATCCGGCGACGTTCCAGGCGAAGGGAAATAAAGAGCCCCTAGCTGACTTATATCGAGGGGGGTTCCGAGGATGGCGGCATGCAGAGAGGACATGCGTTCACGTCGCTCCGTACTCTGCAACCGAAATTATAGCGGACCCGCGGGCCCTTGCGGGGTTCCGCGTCGAAGGGCGGCCCTCCTAGGAGGAGGATCTGGGATCTCCTCAGACTTGCACGACGGCCCAGGGGATAGCGTTGAGAAAGGTAGTCCCTCCCAATGCCCGAACTAACCAAGGAACGACACCCTCCGATGGGAGAAGACTCGGGAGTGTTCCGACAGTAATTCGGAAGAGGTCCCCAGGCATCCCTGTTGAGCGTCAGGCGGTCCACCGTGGACTTTTAGTCGGTAAAGTCCGACATTACCCCGCCGCTTCCCAGAAGAGCGGGGGGATGTCCATGAGGATTTCCCCACGTATAAAAAAAAAAGCTGACATGTATTGACGCGGTGCGTTTTTTTTTTCGCGGCTTTGGACACACAACCGTCTGGACGAGCAAAGAGATTGCCGGATAAACTTCCGGCGTTTAACAGTCGTCAAGTGGCTTTCACGCGGTTTTACGCGGTAATTTTGATTCGTTTGAGCTTATTTATGGCGACTAAAAGATATATTGGCGCAATATTTTATTTATTATAGCATATTTATATATGTTATGTTTAATTACTTATATATATGTACTATGTGTGCAATGCGCGTAGCGAGCATTGTATGTAGAGTAGCAGTGTTTATATTGTAGCCATATTTATTACAATACGTATACATTTGGAGAAATTTCGGACATGCACTTTTAATACGGTGCGACGGACGGCAATGGCACAAAAGCGCGAAGTTTACACGCCGAAACGTATCCCAATAGGACTATACTCGAAGCAAAGATATTTTGCAAAATAGACCAACTATTGTCGGATACCGGTCCGTTAAAACCTGCGAAATGTATTCAAGAAAATCCAAGAAGAAAAAGTCTTTGCAAATGGATGCGTCGGAAAATCCAACAAACCACCACATTCTACCAACGAAGTGAAGAGCACTTGACCAATTGCTTTGGAAACAGGTGGATCGGTCGAAGAGGACCTGTGCTTTGACCTGCTCGGCCCCCAAATTTAAATCCTCTCAATTTTTACTACTGGGGGCACATGAACGCGCAATACGGCTAAATTTTAAGGATTTTAAAGAAGAAAACGGAAGATATATGGAACATCTATTGTAATTTGCTGTATCTTTTGTGGACACTCGCGGCCGGAACAATCGCGGCGCGTCTGTGATTTTGCTGTGGACACTCGCGGAGGCAAAGGATTGGAGGATACATCGGTCCTCTCTACTCGGAAATTTCGCAGGACGGTTTTCGGTATGCTCTTATCGATTTCCACGAATAACCAATTTTAATGTTCAAGCTTTTCTTTTGCCAAACGTTACGCGGGGTTGTTTTTACGTCTCCGAATACCATGGTCTTCCTCTCGTGTATCGTTTTGATTGAGGATCACTGTGCGCCCTGCTGCATAGGATGACCCCCCCCCCCCTCTTTCGTTCATATAAGAAGGTTTGCTCGCGAGCAGCGATATTTTGGCCGATTTTTAGTTGTCAATAACTAAAAAACGAAGCCGGAAACACAATTCTTTTATTCTTGATTTTCGTCTTATTTCGGCGTCAATAATCAACTCTTATCACTTAATAGTAATTTCACATGACTATTTTCATAAAGTTTGATACTGTGAGAATAAAATGTATGCGCATATATAGAACCTGATAAAAAAGACTTCGTTGTAAAACATGGGTATATATGTGCTAATAGTAGGCAACTGTAACAGTAGTTTGTTTATTGGTATTGTTTTCTCTTCTTTTATTCTTCGGAATAAAATATTTCTTGTAGAATAAATTAGAAATGTAATATGAAATTCGAATATACAACATGTACAATATAATATTCAATCGCTGTTAATTATTAAAATTCAATGAAATTTGCAAAATTTCATTCGCATAACAGATTTCGTTCCTAAAAAAAAAAAAAGAAAAAGAGCAGATATAAAACCTTGTACACAGGACCTACGAAATAAACATTTTCCAATTTCAAATGTTTCGTACTGAACGAGTTAACGCTCTGATAAAAATTTCCATTCGGAAACATTCCGCGCCACATATAGAGCCGGCCGCTAAAAGAGTAAAAAAAGAAGCGGGACTCGCGGATTAAACTTGATTTTGGTATCAACATCGGACGTTATTAGTTCTATCGAATTAAACCAGGCAACGAAGTTTTACCGTTACGAAACGAAGTCGACGGAATTACCAAGGCGCACGGGAGGGGGTTGAAATTAACCGACTAACCAAAGCTGGATTTTTATTAAATCCAGCTGGTGTCCGGTTCGATCTCGCGGCGATTTCGTCGTGCAAACCAATTATTCCGGTGTTACGCGTTAAAGTTCACGGTTAATTACGTCCCACCTGCCAAACGGCCACTTTGTACAGTTGGAAATGGCGCGTACGCCACCCCGAAAAGGATTCTCGTCCCTGTGCTCGGCGCGTGCATTTGGTTACTGTCGTTTCTTTGGTTTAATGGTCGACTGTCAACCGGGGATATTGCGTAATTGGACAGAAATTCTCCAGGCAATTGAGAATAATTTCTATACGGGAAGATGAAAAAGGAAAACGATTTTATGAGCCTGAATTTTGGTATGCTGCTGTTCGGTTTTCTGTTAAGGGGTTGAAAGCTATGCGCGAGAGGCGAATTGAATATCTTTGCGCGTTAGTTGAAGCGATCTGTATGGAGAAAATTTTTGTATATTTGTGTACATTCGTTTCCATGTGTGTATATATATTTCCTTCTGTATATTTCTGCGTATTTTTCTTCTGTATATTTCTCCTGAACATTTATATTTTTCTTTTGTATATTTTTGTACGTATATTTTATAGTAAAAGATAGTATGATTTTATAGATTATTATTCAATTATTATTAAGAGAATACAGCAGACATAAAATATATTGCTCTATATGCAAGTCACACGAGATTCAATTTTAAATTGGCCTTGTTTGATGTTTTGAATGTGAAGTTTAATCTGTTAAGTTTGATTATCTCGTTCCTCTACGTGAAGTTTCTCTCAAACGCGAAATTAACAATTAGTAAAAGTGAGTTACATACTCCGCTTTGACCTTCGCCGACTACGAGTAATAACGTTGTACTAATTGTGTAAATAATAATTTAGTTCGTTCCCCAGTGAAAATATCAAAGGCAAAAACGCAAGAGATTTTGGAGAGAATGAGAAGATCATAAGAAAAAATGAAAGACATTTAAAATGTCAAAAAGATTGAAAACAAAAATATATGCATGTCGAATGTAATCTACAGTATTCACACTGTTAGTTCCCAACATTTTTTTCGCAATTGGTAGATTTGTTACGAACATGGAGAACGAGAATGTTTCGCTAAGAAGGAATTATAATTATGAATTTAAAAAGGTTCATGGTCTTCTCATTACATACAAACTATGACAAATGAAAAAAATCCTATATACACGATACTTTGTAAGTAGTAGAAATAGTAAAACTTCGGAAATAATAGAATTATATATATCGCGAAAATAATAAAACTGTGTAAATAATCCAAAAGTTCTTATTACACCACTTTAACAAATCTATTTCAAACGATATTAAATGATGCGCGAAGAAACACCATTGTAAATAACAAAATAATGAAAACTTGTAAATACTAAAAATAATAAAGCTCTTCTATGTCGTTATAAATTCATCACCTACAAAAAGCCTCTGAGACGTAATAATACGAACAGTCTGTATACGCTTTCAGACACTATAAAGGGGGATGAAAGAAAAGTTCATAAAACGTTCCTCCGTAAGACCTGTAGCGCTCTTCGTACATGAGCTTCGAGTAGGTTTAACACGAGTACCCATTTCTTCTTGATAACGTCACAAGCATCGAAGCAGTTCAACGAAATATCTTATATATAATTTCAATTTTAACCTGGAACATGTTCATACATTTTAAACGCTTGGAGGAGGGTTTCACCATGGAAGAGGAAAGAAGAAACACGATCTTGAAGTACTACCGGTATAAGGGAAACGACTATGCGGTAGACGCGGCAGAAATAGTACGTGAAGCAAAAGATGAGCACGCGATCCTCTGTAACGATAGCAAGAAAGATAGGATTTCTGCTTCTTCTAGTTTCTATGCATAAACTGCGATCGAATCGTGATAGCAACTTTCGAGAATAAAAATCGGGAGAGAGAGAGAGAGAGAGAGAGAGAGAGAGAGAGAGAGAGAGAGAGATAACACGTATCAAAAGATTCAATACGTAACTTTAGATTTGATGGAGCTCCCTTATAGAATCTTCAGCAGGTTTTGAATAATAGGTTTATTATAGTTCGTTTTAGAGAATGGAATTCTTTCATTCGGAAATTCGTATTTGTAGGTTTATTAGATTTTATGATTTCTTAATTTTGTTATGCCTGCGATTATGTCGGTAATTTGTGCCTTTTCCTGGAACAAAATCTCTGGATTGTTTTAAATGTCTCTATACTACGTTGGAGACTTGTATCTGTTGCGTTTATTGGTTTTTGGCTTCTGTGACTTTGTAAAACTGTTTTTTTTTTTTTTTTTTTTTTTTTTTTTTTTTTTTTTTTTTTTTTTTTTTTTTTTTTTTTTTTTTTTTTTTTTTTTTTTTTTTTTTTTTTTTTTCAAGTAGAATTGCTCGGTTATTTTTAACGTTATTTTATTATCTCCCCTAGTATTTAAAAATTGTAAAATATTTCTGTTTCGTAGTTGTGTAACCTTATAATTCCACAGTTCTATTGTTCTATACTTTCATTCTGCTTTTGTCCTCTGCCGTCAGAGGTTTAGAATTTTATAGTCTCATAGCTCTACAGTGCTCTATTTTCTTATAGAAAAATTTTGCATGTTCTGCATTTTGTAGTTTTATTTTGCGTGATTATTTTAAAGACTTTTTTATTTTTCCACGGAGTTCAAGAATTTGTCTATTCTATGATTCTATTCTGTTATTCTATTATGCCACTATATTCATGTCGTATACTAATTTTACGCTAAATATGTATATTATTGTGACAAATATCTTGCAATCTGTATGTACCTTTTCGGACTAGTTTCAAATTTGTCCAACATCGTTACAACAATCGGATTTCAAAATTAATAAAATTAAATTTAATTTAATAATTTCTAGTAATAATTTTAAATGTTTTATACAGGATGTTCCAGAAATCGTGGTAGAACCGGAAAGCTTCTGATTTCTCGTACGAAAGTAGGAGGAAAATATAGAATAAAACCTTTCTGTTCCAGGCTTTGTGTAAAAAAAAAAAAAAAAAAAAAAGTGAGTATGAAAATTCATGAAGCGTTGAACTTGACCATGGCTAATTCCGGACTCGGAGAAAGAAGTCGAATCGGAATTTATACCACACGCGAGAATAAGCGGAAAATGCGAAATTACATTTTTCCTTTTCAGACTTCATTTTCAAGAAACTAGAGTTCGAATATGTTCAGTTAAAAACTGACCTAACAAACACGGACAATAAATTTTCAAATTTATTTTTCGCGGAAACGAAACGTCTTGTGAAAAATATTATTCCACATTTTCGACTTATTTTCATCTAGATTTTTTACATGTAGAGTAGCAACGAGTCATGTTCAAGTACGGTTAATAAATTTCCGAACGCAATTTCATCTAAAACGAAGCCTCGTACAAAGAAATGTTATTATACTTTTCCGAGTTATTTTTACACGATGATTCACCTGCTTTCCGGTTTTGTCACGATTTCTGGAACACCTTGTGCAATGCACGATACGAAGATAAAAAGATTTCTACGATAATTGCTTAGCTATGTACGTTCGTAACCCAATGTCGTATATATTCCACCTGTAAATCATATAGAGTCATAGAGCAGTGATCGGAATCTCTGATACGTTGTCGTAGCGCTATGAAAATTGGGATTTTTGTGGAGAACGATTGAAAACGGAGGTTCGTATGGCGCGCCACGCGTAAGAGGGGTGCGAGGATGAGACAGTTTCGTGAGTGTAGAGTGGAGGTTTCGGGACGGAAGGCTTGTCAAATGAGTAGATTTATTAGTAACAATAAACTAGCGCGCGGATACGCGTGATGTACGCGCGTTGTACAATATGTACGGGACAATATGATTCAACCGTGCGCGGATACGGAGAACGTAGCCTAGGATGTTTCGTTTCGTTTCACGCGATAAATTGAATCTAATGGGTCGTCATATTCTTTCCAAGCGATGAAAAGATATGGAATGGCATGGAAATGAAATGGTAGAATTACGGAAGCGTGAATTGAATTCGGATATTGCGTAAATATACTATGACGACGTGCGAGAGCGAAGAATTTCGCGACGGTATTGGATATAGAACGTAACGGTATGGTACGATGCTAGTGAGAGACGTAAAACTATGTGGAGTAGGGGACGTTTAGTAGTTGTACGTAAATTTGTAGAGTTGTAGAATCGTACGATTGTAAAATAGTGAAATTGAGAGATAAACGGTGGTAATGCCGAAACACGTTAGTAGAAGGATGTGGAATGTTGGGAAATCAGGATAGAAAGAATGGTGAAATTTGTATTACTGAATTATGGAGATAGATTAATATTACAGAATTATATTCATAGAACGATAGAACCATATAGTTGATAAATTGCAAAATTTTAAGATTGTTCACGTCGCAGTAGAATAGCATTGTGCAATTATTGTAGTGTAGGAACGCTAGTGTAGTGTAGATTATTGTGTGTGTAGGAACGTGGAACTATATTAGCGTTATAGAAGTCATTAACGGGGTTACATAATAGACAGAAGGCTACATGTTTCAATGTTTGGAAAATTCCATTCACGAGTAATCATCGAATAATGCGAAGAATATAGAAATGCACATATTGAAATTTTTTAATAAAAGAACGAAAGCTTTGAAGTAATAAGACCTTTTAAAAATCTTTGATAATCATTGAAAGATACACAAAGCAGAAAGTTATTTTACTTATATCGGAAAGTTATATAATCATTTTCATGGGAATGCAGTAGCAAGAGCTACTACAGCTACGAAGCAACACGAAGCAACACGAAGCAACATGACTTGAAGTCTGACGTGGATAATTCTAAAAGCATTCATAATGCGTCGGTGTTTTTTTTCAACGTATAAATCTACTCAATATTCTATATAGTTGGGTATCATTTAATCTTGTAAATACGTAATCACTAATTATTTACTTCTGATGATCACTGGTAACTTCATTGTTAATGTTGACCACTTTAGAATAAACAAATAAATAGAAGCAACGTAAAACGACCAATACTACAATCATTATTTGCATATTAATAATTTGAAATTCTTCAACCTGGGTGATCCATCGAGAAAACATTAACTTGTATGTACATGTAAACCTCTACAAGTTCGACAGATCATTCAAGATCAAATCCACTATCCGCAACATCACGAATTTTATTTTCTTTCCATTCAAGCGTAGTACTTCAAACAAACGTTCGTTTCGCCCTGAAATGAACGTCGTGTTTTTTCCCCTGTCCATCCCTTATTTACCCTGTCACGTTATTACAACAAAATCGATCCGATTCGAAGCCGTTTAAAACGCACGAAAATATCATCGAGGGTCGCCAATGAAAGCACCGACACAAACATTTGCCGATCGTCGGTGATTAAAAAACCCTCTCGTTTAAAAGTAGAGTTTCCAATTCGAAGTGGCGAACGTTCGAGGTTTGGTGATTTTGTATGCGAAATGTCCGATAAAAAGGTGTGAATAAGAATTATCATCGTACGTTTCAGTTAAATTTACTAACACTGAAACTACCAATCTGAAATCAATATAATATCGGTCATAACTATTTGGTCGATCTCTCATGTCAACTTAAACTGTATGCTTTCCACTGCTTTTATTCTTTTAATTATTTTGTTATAATTCTATTAATTTATTCCTATCATGTGTACATCATTAATATTAAACGATGCAAAATTTGTTAGAGTTTTGCAATAAATGTAATATGTATCATATACTATATAATAAATACGTTTTCGATATTATATAATGTTATAAATATAATATGTATCAGAATTGGTATGTATTATATAGGACGGGACGATGTACGAATTCGCATGTACTTTCGGATGTACATATATATGTGAAGGAATAAGTTAAAAATATATATATTCGCCAAGTATACTTTAACGAGGCTAAATATTGATCGGGTGTGTCACAGCAGGTTATTATATAATGTATGAAAATAAGTAAAAAAAAAAAAAATGTGAAATAAAATTTTTCGTTTAAAGTCTCGTTTTCAAGAAAATAAGGCTTAAACGTGTTAAATTTTCAAATTTACTTTTGCCGAAAATGAAGCGTCTTATGAAAAAATGTTATTCTACATTTTTTACTTATTTTCAAATGTTATTAAAAACCCTATCGATTGTTTATCTTTGCTCAGTCCTTTGATCAGTGAAATTTAAGTATACTTGTAAAATGTTCAAAGAAAACGAAGCCTTAAATGAAACAATGTTACACCAAATCCTTTTCTTATTTTTTCACGTAGAATCGCCCTCTGCCTGATTATAATACGATTATCGGCCCATCCTATATTTACTATACAGGGTATAACAGAACATGTGATATCCACTTTGGTAGTTGATTGTACACCTAGAAACCGATGAGAAGATTTTCGCTTATAAGATGTAAGAAATTTTCTGCTTTGCCGTGATATATTTATTTTTACAGAGGATGCTCATAATTACTACTTAGCTTCGAGGCTAGCCTATAGACGTCTTGTCACGGATCTCGTTGCCTCTCTGAATAGTTCCTGGCATTCACCGAATTTCTTGAAAAGCTTTTTCTATTCTGAATATTAGTATTTCGATATTTTCAATGGGTGTTGCGTACGCAATGGACTCGTTATATCTCATAAACGAAGACAGATAAAGCATATGCGTATACGGGACTTTTTCACTGTTTTGCTACAATCAGCTCTCCAAGTGAGCGCCAGCCACATGTTCTGTTACGCCCTGTATACACATGTATATATAGAGACCGTTACCAATATGCTCAACAATCTTTGCTACAAAGGTTATTAAAACTCGTAGTGTATTAATTTTTAACTTTCTTTTATCCGCCACTGTATGCGACACTTTCAGTGCCAATACTTATCTTTACGATTGTATTCGGTCAATCAGAAATCACCGATCAGATCCGCGCATTCCTTCGTTCGGTTATTCATTTTCTCATCTCTGTACCATACACGTGCGTTTTAATACACGTTGAAAACCGCGATCTCTGCACTCGAGATATCGTTCGAACGATCGCAGAAAATCTCGGGCCGAAAGTGGAACGGAGGAAAGTCGTTCACACGATATCAGGGAGACTCGACAAGGTGAAACGATCGGAACGGGCGTATAAACGTCCTCCCAGGACCGGTTCGGAGATCCAGCCCCAGGGGGCGTCGGTCGGCCACAACCTCATCCTGCCCGTGGCCTTTCCCTATCAGAGGGAAAGATTCGAGAACACCTGTCCAGGTGCAGGTTGAATAATCCAGTTCAACTCGTAATTCGCGCCATCGAACTCTGCTGTATCGATTTCAGACTAGAATGTTTCTCTTTCTTCTTCGTTTCTTTCATTTTTTTTTTTCTTTCTTTTTCTTTTTCTTTTTTTTTTTTTACGAATCTCGTTTTTCGTCGTTTCATTTGTTCTTCTTGGAACGTTAGCGGTCCTGGTAGCGACATTGCGACAGGGGAGATTGGTATATTTTATAAATGTTGGTCTATTTAGATGTTTTTTAACGTCAACGTGTTTGAGGAGCAATGAAAATAAGAAATTAAGCGACATTGGTCGTAAAGCGTAAATTCTTGCACGACGAGTAAAAAGAAGTTGGCGCATTCTATGAGTGAAAATAGGAAAAAAAGTGTCACATACACAGGTGGTCATAAGTGCCTTGTTAAAAGATTCTAATGAAAAAGTAATTAAAAAGTGAACTAGATTTCCGTTCGACCAAGTATTTAAACAGCTTGATGATGTTTATATCGGATTTTTATATTGTTGTATTTAACTTAGATGTCAGTTTATACCTCTCAGACAAAGACGAAGTTGCTTGATTGTTCGAAAAGACTGTGCGAACGATTAATCCAAACAATCAGGGTTCTGCTTTCTTCATCACAGAATCTTTATATTTTATAATTGGAATTTCTATAAAATTCGAAAGATACATTTAACCAAAGCTATTGTAAAAGTACCGAGTTGTTGAATTTCGCTCGTGAATATTTTTAAGGAACTCTGAACTCCAATTTTCTTTATTTCTTTATTTCAGAATCTTTAGAAAAGAAATGGTAGACCAGAAATTTAAGAACGCATAAAATTAAATAAGATCAATGTTAAATAGGAAAACGAATCGTGATGCTTCGATCGTGAAACGAATCCATCATCGATATTAATTGCTTCAGCACAATTTATATACGTAAATTGATTTTTAATCCGTACCACAGAGAAATATTTTAAATAAATATTTATACGTACATCTGTATCTGTTCACGTTTTTATCGTGACAATAGATGTCATTCGGAGAAGGAGAAGCGAGAGGTTTCTCATTAAAACGTTCACCGACGAAATTTCCTTTCCACGCATTTTCATATCAACGGGTTTGACAAATTTTAATTATCTCACGACGAGAATAACATTCACGACGCGACGTTTTATCATTTTTCTCTCTCTTTTTTTTTTTTCTTCTTTTTTATAAGTTTCGTCGCTCGACGAGATTTTATAACGTTGCGACTTGGGTCGAGCGATGATAGTGTTGCCGGAAGAAAACTTTAATTAAACGCAACCGGCGATTTATGCAACGATTTAAAAATTCAAACGGAGCTAACGCTTTGACAGGATAAGTCCTATCCTTTAAATTTTCCCATCTGTCTTCTACCGTAATTATCCTGTGCAATTACGTATAAGGATTTTAATACGTGGATTATTATTAGGAAATCCTTGTAATGGACCGGAACGATGGCTTATATCGTTTTCAAGCTATTTTTACTATTATAACGAATAATTTTATTAAGTTGTGACAAATAGAATGTCTGCTTGAAATCTTCGAATCTTTTATTTAAATTATGTTTAGGAGTATTCCATTATTCGTAACTTACGAGGCAGCTCACTTAGCATAGGTACAAATGGATATTATAATTACGAAAATTCGAAACCTATTTATGTCTTTAATCTGATGCCGTAAATGGAGGAAATCTTATGGACAAGGAGATAATTATTTTCTAAAACGTTTATTCTAAATTCTTCGTTGTCTATTACAGTTTATTAACATCGGAGAGTGAAAATCAAGCAGAGAGTAAAATAAACTAAAGGCTACGAATTACCATAACGGGGTAAAATGATAAATCAGAAATTTCCTATCATACTTTGTCTCTACCTCGTCCGAGAACTTTTCAAATGACCGACGTATATCTATTCGAGGAATACTCGATTGTCTGCAATCGAGTAACCCGTATATATTAAGTTTAGTGATATAGAACGAAATGAAAGAATATGAAGGAGAATGTTGAAGGAGTCTCTGTAAATCCGAAAAACGAAACTTAATTTAAATCTGCATTAAGAAGGAACGTGTGAAGGAACAAGGTGATGGTAATAAAGAGACTAGAGGCGAAAATACAAACAGCGAATAAGTAGAGGAGATTGGCAACGTTTCAGAGGTATAAAGTCCTCCACGGGCGGAAACGAGCTTCCGAAAAGAATGGTGTTCGAGAGGGGCGAATTTTGCGATTCTACTGCACGGATCATCATTAACAGCCTGAACGATCTGCATAATTATTATAAAATTCCTTGTAACTTTTTTCTTTTAACGATAGGCCGTCGAAATTTTGAGATACGCGATTTATAAGTGGCTATCGACATTTTCGATTTAGCTTAGGTTTAGGTTTGCAAACAGTTAAGGCTCTTTTTTTGATAAGCGCGTCGAAATTGTGAGATATGCGATTTTCAAGTTACACTCGATTTCTTTGAGTTGGATTACATTTAGATTCGAATAATCGAGATTTTACCATCGTTTTAATAGCAAGATATCGAAATAGTGATATACGCGATTTCTCCAAGTGGCAGCCGATCTCTTTGGTATACTTGACTCGGTTTCTCAAAATATTTGCACATGGTAAATAGTTCTCCTCGCCTGCTTCCTCGAAAATGGAACATTCAGTGGAAATAACGTAATCGCCCTATATATTCTGCGAAAATCTTGAAAATATTTGTGTTGGTGAGTCATTAAATGAAGGACTAGATCGTTTATATAAATTTATGTTTTTAGAAAGACGATCAAAGAAATATTTTCATTTCATTTCGTTCGTTTTACATTTCCATTCATGTTAATCGATAGGAAAGGGTTATTAACAATTTAATTGAACGTTACAGACGTTACACACGTTACACACGTTGTGAAAGTTTGATCAAATTGAAATTGAACGAGGATAGAGGTTAGGCGCTATGGTGGGGGGTTTCCTGGTTAGCGGCCTTGAACAGCCGATTGATTTCAGACAGGCTATAGCACACGCGAGGAGTTGCTTCTTTAATTAAGACTTGTTGCAAGTGCAACTCAATTGGTTCGAAGCGCGAGAGAGTCTTGTTTGAAGACTAAAGTGTTGTTCTGTGGTTTGAGGGTGATGGAGCGATACGCGTCGAATTTAATTAAGAAAACTGTTTGCCTTGGAATTGACGATTCATCTAATATTCGGTCGATTAAATACCATATTTTTGTCGTAAAGATTTTTTCAATAATTTCACTTCGAAATAAATTAATAACGCGTGTCTCGATATTTTTTATTAAACATAAATTTAGATATATACGTTGTAGTATGCAGGATTTTTTGGAAAAAGTTTATTATGGATCCCTGATTAAATATTACTTTGGACTTTGTTATTTGCAGTTATTACGGACTCATTATTCTGTGATAAAAACCCGCTGAAACAAATGATGATTTCATTAAGCTTCTATCTCAAAATTTGTAAATTCACGAAATGATATTTAAGACTTACCTTTCAAGTTATAAACAATTTCTAACTATATTTCGCATAACATATAATATTATGCATTTACACCGTACGGTATATTATACGACAGAATACTATCATATATACCAATTGTATCTTCATAATAATGCGCATTCTACGTCAACATCTATAACGATAACAGATCTCTAAATTTTTAAATGCAGATGAGAAACAATAGTCATGCTTAATTCCTGTCTGTATAAGCGAATGAAATTTTATTCGAGGATTAACTGTCAGGACTCGTCGTTAGAAGAGGAAACCGCGTGTCTAGCTGCTTTCCTCGATTTCTATTCTGGAGGCGAACAGCGAAGCAGGGATGATTTGAACCGTACAACGAGAAGCGGAAATAAGGAATGCAAAAGTGGAATTTACCTGTATATCGGCGCGTCTGCCTCCTCCTTGTACCAAATAACTAGATGCAGCTTGTCTCCAGGGACTGGCGGTTCCACGTCGCATGGTAACTGAGCAGTTCCACCTGCCACTGCCTCCGCATCTATCATTGTCACTGTAATGACAAAGACGGGCTGTGAGTCAGGCACATCGTATGATGAGAGCAAAGCGTGACTGCAGTTTCTGTCAAATCGTCTGGCTTAACGATCGCATGGGAATATATCGATAAAGTATATTTCGTCCGATAGAAAAATATGATTTTTCTCCCCCTGATCTATTTCTTAGTTACTACATTTTTCTAGACATTGTTATTACATTGTATTCGAGCTGCATCAAGCGATGCATACAAAAATACATGATTCCATCTAAAATGGAGGTCATGTTAAAATCTCGGAAACTCCTCCGGCTGCAAAAATGTTACTACTGGCATACTATTGCCATATTATAGTCTCCTTCATATCCAACAACTTTCGTTGATAAACCTTTTCATATCTCCAAAAACATCGGAGACATTCCAGTGGTAATTTTTTAGTGGACTACCGTTGCGTAATTAATGCTAAAAATGGTCCCATTAAATATCAAGATTTATCGATATGGATATCTGACTGTTTAAATGGATAAAGTCATGGCTCTAAAGCCAGCCCTGAAGTATTACACGGAGTCAGTTATTTTCATAAAAGTAAAGAAAAAATACCAAGATTATCAATGCCAGAATTATTATCTAGTTTCGTGTATTTCTCTGTATAATAAAAATATAATATAATATATATACATAGTCCTTATATTTCAAACTTGAAATATTGTAAATTGTGAAAATATCGGAGATATCAATTTTCATTTATCACTAAAATCGTTCTACTAAACCGCGCATCAAATTTTTAGAAATAAGATAATCGGATGATCGCAGAAGATATATTACCCAGCAATTATCTCGTTTGTTAAGAATCTGACGTGCTTTAATTGCCTTCTTCAATCTTTAGAGTATCGCCACGACCGTTACTTTTTAGACTACTTTCTTCGAAGACCACCCACCCAGTATTCTCATTTAAAAACTGATCTGTCGTTAAGACAAAAAACTCAAAGAAAGTATACTTATTACATTTTTCATCTACATCGATCCGCATGTAACGAAAGATGTAACGTAAGAATGTAAGAATCAACGAACTCGGAAAAGAAGAAACAAGCGTATCGATGGACAGAGCTATTCGTCGAAATTTTCGCTTCTAAATGTATCTCTTCTTCTCTTAATTGGCTACGAATTTTCGCCAATTGGCCCGAGATATAAAGTTCACGGGACTTCTTGGCGAGCTTTTATGTAAGAAACGAGGGTGGGTGGAATGGCTTCACACGACCGTCATGTCGGGTAAAAATATAGACAGACTAATTGTCGTTAACGGAGTATCTTGGCCGGTGTTGCGTTACACTTGGCCTCCGTTTGTCCTTACTCTAATTATTAAGGAAAATTATGCATTCACCACACGTGGTATAGAGAGACCGGTAGACTTTAAAACGGCTCGGTTAATTGCTGCAATTACATTTGATTAATGCCTCTAATTACACCTTCTTTTGTTCTTCTCGTCCATTTTTTCTAACGAACGAGTGTAACGAGCTACGGTATAGCCGAGCGTGAATCAGCGCGGTCACGAACGAACGAGGAAAATTAGTATTTGACGTATAATCGTATTGGCATGATTTATCCAAAAGCGTTCGCTAGAAGGTCCTTTGAGCGTTAGGAATTAAGGAGATTAATCGAGCAAAATAATTAAGTAGATTGATTTATTTGTTACGTTCGTTGCAGTATTTTGAATACTTTTTTCGAAAAGCTTGGCGAGATTGTAAATGGAAAACTGTGAATTCTCAAACGTTCGTCTGATAATCGAATAATTACACTTTTAGGAAAATAATAAAAGTTAGAAGTTATTTTCGATACAATCACGTTTTCCTCGAGATAGAAATCCTTCTTATCGAAAAGATTAATGTAGTATTATCACGGTGGTGGAACATGCTATTTATTATATATCGTGATACTTAAGGTTTATTTAAAATGTATGGATTGTACAGGTGTTGATTTGACAGAAAAACTAAATGGTTGTTTAAACATGAACTAAATACAAAAATCTTACTGCATCTCAAACTGCTCTCGCAACTCAACAACGCTGACAGCTCTATCTCTCGACAACGCAACTAGCACTCTCTGACTTCTCGATTCACACACCTCGAATTCTCAACTCAGACTCTCACTCTGACCGTTCTTCTTGATTCACACTGTGTTCTCGCGTCCCTTTGTCTTTCCTTAGGCCCACCACGCACGTGCCCCGCAGCCGCTCGTCGCCAGGGTCACGTAGGCCTTTTCTACAAAACTATTCACTTTAAGGACCCGACGACACATTGATGGGCCTAACGACGCCTCGGCTCTCGCGACACTGTTTATTCATGGTTTACAAACGCCTCGGCTCTCGCCACATTGTATATCATTGTATATCATTTGTATATCATCGTCAACACGTAGGCCTTGTGCCCGCGATTAATAACCACATTAATAAAATTAATAATACGATAGGTCTTTATTTTCAAGAATTCTTTATTCCATATGTTAAAAATTTGTTCACCAAATTGAATTCAAACGGTAACTTCGATTAAATCTTTAAAATTACTTAAACACTTTGTAAACGTTTGAGGTGGATATTGGATGTAGATGATAGTGCTTGCTGCTGTGTAGGCCGAGGACTACTTTTGTTTCTTCTGCATTTTGCAAAGCACGTCGTGGAAAGGAAAAATCGGACTACGGGCACCGGGATTTGTAGAATCCGGGTCCGGAACGTTCGTAACTAAAAGCGCTAATCACTAATCGCTAATTAATTAAACACTTTTATTTTACTTTCATAATTACTCTCATGAACTGGCCTTATATTTACTTATATTTACTTGCACTTAACATTCAACAAATTGATCGGAAAATGACTAAGAAAAAGAATTTGTCGCTGCGCTATGTTTTACTGGCAGATGTTCATCAAGAGTAAGCCATAGTTCCCTTCGTTCCAAAGATTTCAATCACTTCCTCCAACAATTATATCGACTGCTATCTTTTAAATATCATAATGGAAAGATATTTTATCGATTGCTTTTTATAATATCGAGAAAACAAAGGCCACGAAGCGTAACAATTCACAATGATTTGACGCTGGTATGTATGTCTGACGCCTTTTTTTTTTCTTTTTTTTTTTTGCGGCTTTCGTCGAGGGAAAACGCGAGGCGTATCCAAAACATGATAAACCCGTATCGCCTATCTGGCGCTGAATATTGAAACGTGTCAATGGCACGTCAAATACCACCAAATTGACTATTTATGAGACCAAAGGGAGGAAATTTCGTTTCCCGGTTTTTTCAATCGGAAATTGCATTGCCTTTGTTATCATCGTTTCTAGAATTTTATGAAAATCCATCATGAACGTCCGATTCTTATTTGAAACGACATTAAATGTTGTATTAATCTTTTTAGAGGCAGGCATTTATTAATGGTACCAAAAAATGATTGTTTTCTATTTTTTTCTTTTTTTTTTTTAAGAACGCTAATATATACATACTTATATAAGCGTCGTTAAGGATTTCGCACATTCTGGAATACCTGCCCCTTGTATGTTATGTATTTATTTCTGATTAATATATTGCTACATTTTTATGCTCGAAGTAAAGCATTCTCTTGGAAAGCGACAATGTTGTTATACATTTTCCTTTAAATTTCGTCTATTTCACAAAATCTTCTTTAATTATCTCTTGACGATATTCACCCATAGTTTCTTAACTTAAAAACGCTGATGTTATTTCTACATTTCAATTACTTTTAGTGACAACGATAATTAATATGTCTCTACGGTGATCCTCGGTATGTTTTCTTATTTTAATTTCCACGTTCTACTCCTGATCTGACGATGTTCTAAAACGACGTAGCCGATTTGTCACACGAGAACGACAATGACGGATTCCAGGTCAGCGGCAAACGAGAATGGCCGATTAATCGATGGCTATTATGCAAAATTAATTACCAGATAGAACGCTTCACTACTTATCGTTGAGACGAGAGCGAAAGACCGCGAACAGATTGCTTGACGCGTTTGAAACGCAATGTTAAGCGAATTGTCATTGGCGCCATTGCGTCCGTCATTCTTAAAGTAGAAAACCATCGAATACATAATTCTTTGACTGACTACTCTACAAACAGTATGATGCAAATTTACAAAAAGCATATACGGTCTTCCTCAAAAGCTTTTGTACCCTGTCAAAAAGGACCGTTTTTATTTAAACGAAGCTTAGTTAGTAAAATTGGTAAAACTTTAATAGCCTTTTATTTCAATATCGCAACCACTGGAGTAGGCAAAACATCGAGCAATCATTCACAGAAATTTTGCAGATTTATGAAAGAGAATTTTAAAAAGTTTAATCGATGTTCGGTTGAACAGAAATTTGTTCCGTTTTTCGATCTAAGTTTAAGCAATAGCTATTCACCCCAACTTTAATCGGACTAACTTGGTATTGTTGATTCATTAAGAATCAATTGTAGAGTATAAAACAAACATTCTTGGGAATAAATACTTGCTTTTTGTTAGCGTGGCATAAATTCAAATGTAATTCACGAAGAGACAACGACATATCGCATGTGTCGATCGTCGCGCGGCAAAGATGGTGCTACTTGGATAGAATGTTCTACTCCATCTATCATATTCTCCACAATCTTGCACGTCCGGACTATCATTTATTCGTACCGCTCGTTCAATACTATCTCAACAATAAAAACTCGTTTTCTTTGGAAGAGTGTAAAAACGAATTGGAACGTTTCTCTTTTTCAGAAGAGCAACTCTACGACGATGGAGCGACGAAGTTTCGACACGAAGGTGACAAAAAAATCATGGACAGGAATGGTGGATACATTGATTGAAAACAATACACATAAATCATAAAACAGATCCTAAATTATTGGTTTGGAAGCTAAGTGATCGCGGATTCTGCCAATACCACCTAATGACAAGATTACTTAGTTGTCACTACTCAATATATATAAATATTTATGCAAATTCATATACTTATGGATGTAACTTAACCGTTTCAGTGCCAAGCAGTGCGATCGCGTTGTTTAGATTTTGTGTCGAAAGGTGCCAATACATTTGAACGCTACGGACGACTGACGGAATTTTGTCTTTCATTCTGTATCTTCTCAATAATTTTTATTGAACAAAACTTGAAATATTTATAAAGCAATAGTACGCATATATAATAATATAGATGTATTTCGTAAAAATAACAAATATGACGAGCGCTATCGATTAAGACAAGCGCTATCGCGCTGTTCGGGATTTTTCGACCCTGTTTCTTTCAAAGATCCCTCAGACTAAAACGGTTAAAAGAATGGAGATAAAGGAAAAATGTCACAAAAATTCATAATTAAAATTTACAGTTGATAAAAATCTGCGGTCTACCCGATACGACAACTACCTACGTTGATGAAGAGCAAATCTAGAAAGAAACCCAAGGACTTAATAAAGTTTATCAGATCACATCCCGTCGCAACTTACCCAGCGTAGAAATGAACAACGCTTCTCGTTGTAAGAACGCTTAAACTAATCCATATTATTACGCTCGTTACGTGTCGAAACGTGGATGATTTTATCTGAAGCGCTGATGTGTCGGATCGATAATTCGCAACGCATAACGGATAGCCGGTAGTCAACAACGGTTCGCAACGTTAATTAAAACGCAACGGCCGGTTGCTCGCTCGCGTGGCTGTCAAGAATATTCAGCCGCTCGTTGAGTCGTTAACTCGCTTAAGTGCGTTCCTTCGCTTATGAATATGCAAACGCGTTTTAATGCGCCGGCTATTTGTTCGCGTGGCCCGCAAACGTTAAAACACTGGCGTCTCTGGCGTGCTGCGTCCTCTTGCATCTTCGCTTCGAACGATGTTATTAATACGCGTGGCAATCGATCGAGACGGTACTACGTGGTCGTTCGACGCTATGCGTCGATGCGATTGTCGATCGCAGGAATCTGGAACGAACGATCCTAATTGGGGACAAGGTGCAACCGAGCGAAACAGTCTTCTATCTCTATATACATACGTGCTGTCGCGAACGATCTCTTCAACAGCTGATAATGATGTTACAGGGCTGATTGAATATTTCACGGGGCCGTAGTCTTTAGGAGGGGTGGGATCAAGTGTATTGTAAGTATATTTCAACGTGAAAGATTGTGTACTTCGAGAGGAAATGGTAGTTTACATTCGGATATAGAGGGATAGACAATAGGGTTTTCAAATGGGTTTACACGTACGAGGAGACGCACAATAGTTTTAAGTAGATTCAGATGTAGAAAGGATACACAATGGTTTTAAGTAAACTCGGGCGTACAGCAGATATTCTGGTTCGCTGATTGGTGTTGCAGTCGAAAAATGAATAATTCTTTCGTAGAGTAAGCGGGAAATCTGTTAGAGGAGCAAACGCGACGCGTTTAAAAAATTGTCATTTTTAAGATATCTACAGATATCGATTCTGAAGAATATTTCCAAGTTTCTGAAGAATGTTCATTAGAACAGTATAGAAATTCATAGAAATTGCTTTACCATATTGTTTCACAGCGAGGAGCAAACATACACGATATTTTATTAAATACTTCCAAAAGCGAAGAAATATTACTCAAATTGTAGACGAAATTTGTATGACTATAAATAATTAATAATTTTTTGTTTCAAAGTTTCTATTTTCAATTTGATTTTTGTCAATTTGATTTTTCATTCGATGAAACAGATCGACATGGTTAAAGAATGGATGTGATGATATATCTACTGAGCAAGAATTTTAGACTATGGAAGAGAAATGTGTTGTTTCTAGTAAATTAATTAAATGTAATGTTATTTTAATTCTGTCGTTATTTCTGAAAAAAAATATTAAAATCGCGGCTTTCGTAATTGATTACCTACAAAGATATTAATTCGTTCGAAATAATTAGTACCTTGTGTGACAATAACGTCGCTTCTTTAGATGATTTAATTATCGAGCAATTCCACAACATATTATTTCATACTTTCTGCTTTTCTCTCTTCCATATACCAAGAGACTACTGTATAGACGCTTTTAACTTCCTTTGATGTCCTAGTTGCGTTATAATCAATTCCGTGCATATTTTATAACATTTGGGTCAAGCATCTATTTGTTGCAACATTTCTAAACATGAAATTTGTGTAGCAGAGAAACTCGTAAACGAGAAACGGTCACATTCGTTTCCATATAACAGCACGTAGAAACGCATTTCCATATAACGTAAAAGCATGGAAAATAAAAGCTGCCATTAATAAGACCAGTAACGTAGATGATTTATCACTTTTGCAAATTCCATTAGACGGAAGTCGGTCGAAGCAACATTTCTTCGAGTAGCCAGTAATTATCGGCGATTAGAATAGTTCCATTTAAACATTTCTTAAATTTTATCAAGGACAACAGAATTGACGCTTCTTTTGATTCTTTTGTCAATAGCTTTCGAATAGATCTTCATTTTGTTATCCCTTTAGTATTACGAATCTTTTCTTTGCATTTCTAGCTTCATGTCGAATTTGTCCACAAAATTTCCACTACTGTTTACTACAAACAAATCACCGACACAATATTCTCGTTTCCGAAGAAACGAAATTTCTTTTCGTTCGTTTGACCATCCTTTTTTTTTTTTCTTTTTTTTTTCTTTTTTTTCCTAGCAATACCCTCTGCTGTATCTGAAATTTGTAACAATTCATAAATTAAATGAAGAAGTATGTGGATAAAATCATTGTCAAATAATTCCCACTTCTGTAAAATCACCCATATATAAATAACGAACGATAGTCTAAAGTGGATCAGAACTCCACACAAAAGACCAAAAGTGGATCGCTTAAAAGTGGATGATCGAATCAAATTCCACTCTCAAGAGGGCTTCCGAAAAACAATCCCGGTATTTAATTAGCAGTGCTATACTGAATTACGACAAAGCGTAACAAAGGAGCACGCTGGAAATCAAACTCCAACGCTCGAATCTCGAGTTGAAAATAATGAAACGTGGAAGAAATGCAGCGTATTTGGAATACTGTTGGTAATGTAGAATATCGCTGTACTTAAAAAACTACTAACGTTATCTAGTTCGTAACACCACAACGCAAATAACTGGGGACGAAGCACCTGTTAACCAATGAGATTCGCGAACTAACCGCAATTTTGACCGTATTCCCGACTTAATTTGCAAAAGTTTTTCGGCAAGTATTCGATCGTTGCAATCGTGGTTAAAATATGTCAAAACTTTTAGCGTAGATCGCTTAATCTGCTATTCCGTGCTAATTTCACAGATATATTACACATTCACGATTATATTATTTACTAATATAATACATACTGAAATAAATATAATATTTATACAAATAGGGAACGCGACATGAAATTCAATGTTATGTTGCTAATTCGGGAAAACTATTGAGATGGATGGCTGTAAATGAATGTGAATAAATATGAGAATAAATGTGAAATACGTGATGAATACACACAAGTATATTGTGGATGCGTTGGTTATGATCGTGGAAATTATACCTGTAACTATCGCAAGTAAATTTTAAGTTCCAAGTATGATTAGATCGTAAAGGAAAATAATTTTATCATCTACTTGTCTTTTAATTCCATATATAGCGAAGATAAACTGGAATACCGCTACTCCATATATTAGCTGCACTGTAACAAAATCGTTAAAGTAATGATTGAAAATATAAAGATATTTTCAACCATTTTTCAGTCATTTTTCAATTAGACCAAACTTCCACGTTGCTTTCTTTCGCTATTACCGAGTTTCATACTTTGAAGTATAAAAGTTTCCCTATGATATTATGCAGTTTTATTCGCCCCCTATCCTACCCTACGCCGTAATATTTTATGTATCTTAAACGAACTGATATTCCAAATATGATGTACTTCCTCCTCTATCCATTAAACGAGCCGCTCAAAAATTTCGCTTGCCCGGTCAGGAATGGGACGTAAATGAAATAGTTGGTACACGGGCTTTTTGCGAATGTTTTCTCTCGATGTGAAAAGGTGGATGAAACACGGTAATTTTTATGAACAATGAGCAGTAACGAATGGTCCGTGGTGGAGAATTTGTCGTTGACGTGGTGCGAAACAGAAGATCGATTAATCGATGCCTCTTATTAATTATTGTTTTTCCGCGTGTACAATGGTTTAAAGAGGAATATTGAAAATGGCATCGGGTCCGGGCTTCCGAGCCATTTAACATATCAATGAATAACCGGCGATGGACGATTGGTACGGCGTTACCCAGGCGAGAAATGTTTTCCAGGGCTTGTCGCTCGAGAAATCGAACTGCGCCGACCGTGGCGTTTTATGCGCCGCGCCGATTTTAATTTACCTGTCGTCGAGCCGATGAAAAATCGCCGCCGATTCGGCTGTATTACGTTCGCGCTCGAACAAAGGCAGAAATTTTCGATCGTTACGGCGTACGGATTGTTAAAGCCGGAGAAAGGCATTCCGTTTATCGCGATATCTGTCTATGATTCTATTGTTTATTAAAGCAAGGATGAGAATATTGCACAAGTGGACAGAAGATAATATTTTCTAGGAGAAGCGGATCGGTAGCGAACAAAGATTTTGGATCGGTATTTGCGTATGCGAGTGTTAATAATTTTTGTATTGGACATCTTTTATCACGTTGATAACAATTGCCTGTTGTAGATTATATATTATATTTGAACCTCGCTGTCAAACTGATTAATATCGCTCTTTTATCAATTTCTCAATCTCATTGCATAAGTACAAAGTCATACGAAATTCACTATACTTGAACTATACTGTGCTTTAATATACTAATCGTTTGATATACGTATAAATGCTAAAATAAATACACAGTAACGTGCCAATATCTTTTGTAGTCACTGAAAGCGAAGACCCGTTGCTCCACGATATAATTCAAAACAGTAACATTCGTTTTCCAGAATTAACTTTAACATGACAGAAATTCGCGGACGATACGCTCTGATCTGAATTCTCTTTCGCGTTTGACCGAACGTTGAATTATTATCCGGTTACTTGCGGCCCATTTGAAACAGGTGACTCAATTACGTCGAAATAAATGATTCATTGGCTGACGGCGATTCATTAGCGAAACGAATAATCGAGTACGGTAGGCAGGTATGGCGGTGACGCAGGAGGATTATTTTTAATTTTCGAATAATCTCGAGGAAGGATCACCGCGTAACGGCGGCAGGTCGAATCTCATTAATCAAACTCACGGAAGATTAGACGAGGGCGGACTCGCCAAGTAAAATTGAACGATGGTTAATCCGGTTTCCACGCGTAGGCCAAACGTAGATTCCCAAAGCGGTGTTCGATCTCGCCTGATAGGAAGAACCGGAAACGAGAAACTGGACCAACGACTCGTGGTAGCTCGATATTAGCTAGTAACAAATTCATAAATATCCCTTGGTGTAAACGAGATTACTCGCGACTTTTTGACTTCTTTTATTTAGTCTAAATGCAGGAACGAAAGTATTGCCATAGAAAATTTCTATTAATATAATACGCGTATCATATGAGACTTTTTAAAATTTCGTTAGCGCTATCGTGATTATGTAGTGTTATGTAGTGTTAAGTGTTGGAACACTTTCATCAGCCATTGTGTATCGTATTTATTTTAACTACAACTAGATAGTTTTTACCGTCATAAAAATACAAATTCAATCACTATATCATTAAAGGTTGATCATTAAAGTTTAATGTGAAACATCGCTAATTAAGTTATATTATAAAAGTATAATATACGAGATACATCAACCTGAAATTCAATTTCAGCAGAATTTTACATCTTCCATGATATCTGTAATTACTTTTAATCTCTTGGAAATCGCAATTTCCTGAAAATGTTTCCACCTTTGAAAATAAACATCGTTTTATTTCTTTCAGCGATACGCGCTGGGGCGAAACGTTGAATGCTGTCGTTTCGTTTTGGGATTTCACCCCCGTCGAGCTCGAGCATTGTGCCCGCGTACAATTCCTACAGGGGTTTTACGCGATTCGCAACGTCGAAAATCGATAACTGGAAAATCCAATCCTTTCGCGATGATTTTAACGGGACAATGAACGACATGGTTAAAACGACGTAGACTGATCAAACGTTAATTGCCAACACCAGGGTAATCGTGTTCGTTAATGCAGTAATCGCTGCGTAGGCGATACTATCGATTAAATCGTCGGTATGAGAATCGATTACGTTGTTGGCCCGTGCAAGTATGCCTATTAATGCGTTTTCTCTAATTGTCAGAGATTTGTGTCTCGATTATACTTGTCATACGCAATGTGTATGTACACGTATACAGTGTATACATCCGCTCGTAAGAATATTTGAATGCGTATTATTATGTGAAACATTCCGAAATTTCCTTAGTACCGCTGAGACACCGTTGTTACGGTTATATGCGTTGAGTTTAAAGCCAATATGGAAATGTATTAGTAGGTTGTGGCAAAAGCTTCTTTCGTTTTATAAGGAAACAACGGATGCGTAACATTTTCTGTTTTATATTATTTTACTGAATGAACGTATGATCCATTTTATTCGAAAAGAACAAAGAACGTTGTGCATCTATTACTTCCTTATAAAACGAAAGAAGCTTCTGGCACAACCTAATATTACGATTGAGAATTCTGATATACAATAAAGTAATTATCAATACTAACGGTAATTTCATTTATTCAAACAGGAATTAAGATCAATCGATAGTTTCTTCAAGCATTTGTGGATTACGCGAGTAACTGCATAGAGTTACATTCTTTTTGCATTTTAAATCATAGGAACATTTTTCAGTAGACCGAAGAACCGTAGAACCTTACAAGACCTATTCAGTGAGTATCTGTATAATAGCTTTAATGGTGGATTAATACCATTGATTCTAATAAATTGAACATATGAATTTTATGAATTTTATGAATTTATGTATATTCATGCAACGTTTTTTGAAAAAGTTAGTATATAATATATTCGACGAAGGATAAGAATTTATATATAATTTAACGTATTTTATGAATTTTTAGCAATTTTTTCATCGTGGAACAATGCCTGGATATTTGAAAAAACGAAAGATTCGCTAATGTAGAAAATACGCGATGAGAGTCCATACTTTAATCTTCGAACTTTTTACATAATAATTCTCACTATACAGTCAAATTATCATATCAGAGAACTGCTTTACATCTGTTCGTGCGAATTATTTCTTTGTTAACTCCACCTATATTTCATCCACTCGTTTACAACCTGTTTATTCAATAATTATAATATCAGATCGTATGTGGACTGAACAAATGTAAGAATAATGAATAATCAACAACGAATAATCGATAAAATAATAACGAATAATCCCTTCATGAAACTACCAAACAGTTACCATTGCTTTGATCGAGACCAATAAAATATTACATTTTAATATTTTCATCACGAACAACGATACACTCCCAAACCTATTTAATCTCAAATTCTATTTATTTTTTGAATACGAAATAAAAGCAAGATTAATAGAGATGGTAATAAACTCGGCAACAAAACCACGCACAGAGGGATTATAAAATAACAATTTGCAGTGGGAATCAGCTTTTATCGAATATAATACAAATAGCAAACAAAATGTCGAACTAAACCCTCTGATATCCATCGAAGTTGGAACTGAATATTTTTTTTATACGGTTCAATATCATTTTCAAGGATGTTGAAATTAATAGAATCCGTATCGTTCATGAAACGGGTTTACACGTCGCCGATATTGTAACCAGGAAACCACTTTAAATGGAGCCTTTGTTTTCTCATTTCCTTTTTTTTTTTTTTATTATATTTGCACCTTCTGTTTGTCACACGTACCGCGTGTTACATTTCAATGTATGATTGTCGAATTTTATTTCTTTCCCTTTTTTCTCACGTTTCCCCGTCTCTCTCTCTCTCTCTCTCTCTCTCTCTCTCTCTCTCTCTCTCTCTCTGTTTTTCTCGTTCGTTACCGTTCTCTCCGTTTTTCTTTCCAATTCAACGAGTTGCTCTGATCTCGTGTAACAGCCTTGCACGAGATTAACTTTTCTGTGTTCCGGAGGAAAAGCAACGAGAATGGGAGAATGGAAGTGGAACGGGGTGAAATGGGTCGAAAAGTTAGGTCCTAACCACAATCGGTGGAAAAGGATCGTTTCTCGAGTGGTCTCGCGTAATAAAAAATACTACAATTAACGAAAAATGGGTCAGCATGAGAGATATGTATATTCGATGTATTCGAACGTTTATGCGGGCTTCTGATATTTAATATGAAAGAATTGGAAGGTCGTGGATTTTTAAAAGGTCGCTGCGAAAATTTTTACCAAGTTGTAAATATGTACGCGGTTTATTTTCTTTTGCAACGTTTAATTTTATTCCTCTGTAATTTAGTTTTTTAATAGGCAATGTAATTTCGATTTAGTTGATTTTTTGATACATCTTTTGAGAGATTTTTAATTCTTCGTAAGTCATTTTCATTCTTAGGGGGGAATCGTAAATTTCACACACACATCCGTTAAATCTCTGAAGCAGTTTTAATCAGATTCTGATCGACTATCTCATAAATATTACTTTAAAAACCGAATATGATATTCTGCTAAAATGAAAGGAGAAGGAGTTACGTGAAATAATTGTACAGTAATGGTACAGAAATTTCTTATATTTCTGTATTAAGTACATTACAAAATTACGATATTGAAATTTAATATTAAAATAGTAATAAAATAATTCTAGAAATTAAAATTAAACTAAATTATACAAAAAGACTCATGCAAATATATTTTCAAAACTAGCGATAAAGTGAAATAATTCCATCTTCTTTAAAAGCAGATTTCTCGTTTCATCGTAAAATTAACAGTTTCAGAATTATCTCGGACCCATTGAACGAGCTGCAGGCAAAAATTAACGCGGTTAAAAGAGAGAGAGAGAGAGAGAGAGAGAAGGAGAGGAAGGATTAAAGATGGAAAACGGTGAAAAAAAATGTGAAAAGCAGGGCAAGTTTCGAAGGTAGTCGCGAATACGTCTGAAAAACTGGGAAGGTAGAGAAACATCGCGAGCAAACAGAGACGCGAAAGGAAATAGATATAAGAATCTTATAAAACGGAGCGAAACTAAATCAAGTTAAACATGGGCGACCCGCGTTGAAAAACGAACAAAATAAACGGCCTATATCGCGTGGAAAACGATAAACGAGAAACAAAAAGGGAACCAACCTAGAAACAAAACCGACTTGCGTAAGAAGTGAAAAATATGAGAATCAGAAGAAGGAAGAAAGTGGAACGACGACGACGACGACGAACGACTGGCGAAGAAAAAACAGAGAAGGAAGAATGGAAGGAAAGTTGTGCTAGAAAAAAGAAAACAAAGAGAAGAGTAAAGAAAGAGTGGGAAAAAATAAAGACGTGGAAGAAGAAAAGTAAAGTAAACTGGAACGAAGGAAATGAATGAAAGAGCAAGGAGAGCGGGTATGGAGGCGTGGCGGGGTATTTTATGAAAAGCAAGGATTAGATTTACCAAACAGGGTTGAGCGGCGCGTAGGAAATGAAAGGAGAACGAAATGGAAGTGGGCAGTAAAATTCACTTAGCGCATCGACCGAATGAAAAGAAAACTAAATGAAAATGGTTGTTTGCGGCGGTAAAAGCGGCTGAAAGTTGCCGCAAACAATGCTGGGGGAGCATTTAAAACGACCTCCGCGGAAGAGAGGTGGCCTCGGATAAAGGTGCCTCGATTTTCCAGAGACACCTCGTTTTTTCGCGAATCCACGAAAAAGGTCCCACCGTGCTCGACGTTCGGCTCGCGCGAGCAAAAAAGATGGTAGAAAGGGAGGAGACAGAGGGGATGGGGAGGGGGGGGGGAGAGAGAGAAAAAGAAAGGTTGAACTGATTCACGAGGCGCAGTTATTGAAAAGCAGTGGTCTATTCTTCCGGTGATCGTGTTCGGCAGAAGATATGTTACAGGACTGTGTGAGTTTTCGACGCCTTTTACAAAATATCTTTGTGTTACATTGAATCTTGGATTAATTTTTTGATTCAAATATATTGACCAGTTGTAATTTTGGTGAAAGTATGTTCGAAAGATAATGTAATACGTGTTACGTGACTATGTTCGTTTCTAACACCTTCCTCTCAATATCCTGATATTTCATTGAATTTCTAGTCAATTTTTTGGTTCAAGAACATCGATCAGTCATTAATATGACAATAGATGGGATTTCACTGAACTTTTGACTAATTTTTTGATCGAAGAATACTGATGTAATAAGAAGACAATTGGTGGTTGATTTTGAAAGTCGAAGATTAGGTTTACTCTGATCTTTGTTGGATATAGATGCACGAGTATGGAGATTGATGTTAGTTTGAGGTGAGGTTAGTTGTTAGTGTTTGATTGGTGTTTACATTTGTTGCGGTATGGTGATTTTAATTGGGGAAAACTAGGTTGGGTTTATGTACACGAAGTTTGGCGATAATATTGTCTTACGAGAAAATTTTATAATCAATAAGACGAACCACATATAATTATAATTTATACTTCTCAGAATATGTGCCTGAATGTTTCACCCTAGGAGCTACACTTTCTCTTATTATTACATTTAAAAGAGTATTTCAAAGAGTATTTAAAAAATTCTTGGAAATGCTACTGAGCGTCGGATATGCGTTTAATATGAGACATCGTCGTAATTTTGCAAAGAAATGCTGCAACATTGCGGTAAAGTTTAGAACGTTACGATCATTTCAGTCATTAAGCGTGTCCTTTTCTCTCACGAGTTTCTACATTCATTTACAAAGGTTTACGTAACGTCAAAAGTAAGTTATTTCATCAGTTTCGAGTCTTGGTATTATCAACTAATTTCATTATCATATATATTATCATTACATATTATCATCATATACATATATTACCATAATATATATTATATTTTTTTATTATATATGTAAATTCTATAGAATTCAAACAATCTGCCAACCGACATTTTTACTTTTGTTTTGTCTTACCGGCAGTCATTTGCTCAGTAGGTTTAGGACTTGGAAAATTGATTCTCGATTGACTAGGTAAAATTTGTAGTAGATTTGTTATTAACTGTTATTGTATTTAATTTAATTAAGAGAAAGAGAGAGAGAGAGAGAGAGAGAGTGTGTGTGTGTTCCTAATACGAGACCCTATGTATTTCCTGATATGAGATACTTCGTCAAAGACGGAAGCGCCTTATGAATATTCGGAAGAGGAGCAAACTGACAAGGAAGACAGCTCTGAATCGGAATTGGATGACGGAGCAGAATGTTTATTTTGTTCGTATCCATATTCCAAGGACCGAGCTGGTGAACAATGGATTCCAGTGCATCGAGTGCTACAGATGGATTATATCATATGGGGCTACCGAGGTTCACTACGTGTTTACAAACTGTCTTAAAGAGGCAAAAGAATGAGTGACATTTCAATTTTAAATCATGATTTTAGCTATTAATCCAAATTTTATACGGAAGCACTTTTTTACAAGCATCGATTTTTTACTCTTTTGTATTTTCTCTACTTTCGTAATAAATAATAATATCTAAGAAACTAATATTTTTCTGAAGTATATGCAAATAAACGGCGAATGTAAAAGCACAAAAACATCAAACTTTTTCTCTTTCTATAATCCTGATCATCGATCAAGAATAAATGGGATCTCGTACTCGGTAACGTTACTCTGCACTTCAAAGTTCCTATCAAACACCAAATATCTCAGAAATACGCTCTGCATTCATCATCCACAATTATGAAGACAACAGCGACCGATGGATTCAACCAGACCCACAAAAAAAATCCTGTTCTCATTAATTAATTCCACGTTAGCTCTCGCGAGATCTAACCACGTATTCTCTCTGCACAAGTTTCATTCGGCGTTCCCCAACTCCGATATTCTCTCCACGAACCCCAGCAGTTATTAACACCATGTCGCATCGCGAGCTACGGATAAAAGAGAGAACGCGTCGCGGATCGCGATCCCCGAAACCGGTCTCGCCTCGAATTTAATAACCGAACGTGGCGGACCTTGGGGAGAGGCACGATGGCTTTGCAGAGAGTGGCGAACAAAAGGAAGAACGCTCGAAACTGAAAGAGAGAAAAAAGAAACGAGGGTGGGGAACGGGAATAGGAGAGGTGCTTACGTGGATGACTCGAAAACTTTGTCGCTGACGGAGACGTGTGGAAACAGAGAGTGCAAGGGAAAGAAGGAACGATATAGAACAATAGAGGAAGGGAAAGAGACGGGGAGACAGAGAAGAGAAGAGAAACATTGGGGAAGACAGCCATACATTAATTACTCGGATGTTATATGCATGCTGATGGGATGCATACGTATGGACACGTGTAAGTAAGTCGTGTGTGACGTGTGTGCGTGCACGAGGAGTCAGAATACTCCCTCGGGAGCGACGGTTCCGCCATCGAGATTTCTGCGTTCCCCGAGCACCGGGGACACCGTTGTCTCGGCCCGTTTAGACACGCGGAAAGGATACGCAGCAGCAGCAGCAGCAGCAGCAGCAGCAACAGCAGCATCAAGAGAAATGGCAACTGTGTTTTCGTGATCTTTATACGAGAACGGCGAGACGAGTCCCGCGGGGGAAAATGCGAAAGACTAGCTCGGAGAAAACACAGTTGTTGGGCTGGATCGATTCTTAACGAGAGGGTGGAGTTTGATTATGTCGCGGCGGTGAACAGGGAGTGTTTTGGGCAGTGTAGCGGAGTGTTTTGTTGAGGATCGGAGCGATGGCGTGTGGAAGTGTTAAAAAAATATACCGATGTGCGTTAGTATAATACACATAATACGTTTGCAGATATGTGGTGTCACTTTATAGAGTCGATGATATTAGAAAAAAAAAAAAAAAACTTAAAGAATAGGATAAAAAAGTGAAAAGAGTAAAATCGCAGGGTAAAAGTATCGAATATAAATTACTATTGTATAAAATTCTTATTAGGAGAGATAAGCCCGATCTTTTTCACTGATACAAATCTCGGTACTTTATATTTAAGAACGGAGAAAGAAAAGTTGAAAGTGACAAATTAACCTAAAGCAGAGTAAAAAAAAATTCAAATATAAACGAACGAACCACTATTGCTTAAAATAGTTATTCAAAGGAATAAAAACGATCTTTCGCTGATACGGATCACGAAGGGCAATTTTATCAAAGAGAAGAGATAAAAGCAATAAAAATTAAAGTAGTAAAGTCGCAGAATGAAGAAATTCAAATATAAACGAATGAATCACTGTCGCGTAAAATTCTTATTAAAAGTGATAACACCGATCTTTCGCTGATACGAGTTTCGCAAAGCATAAACTTTATATACGAAATTCGATACGTCAAAAGTAATACAAAGAGATTAGCGTTAGCAGCCATTGTTTTCCTGCATCCATTTAACAAGGATTTTACATGGAAATTTATTATCTCTTTTCTTCTCCGTCCGTGACAGAGAGCTTGTAAGCACAGTCATAAGGTAAACTGAATAACGCGTTCGTTTATCGCGCGAATTGAAAGTAATAGGCGCTATTGGCCCAGCCGTTGAGCCGGTTTTCTTCGTTTTGCCGATCGTTCGATCCTGCATTCGAATCAGCGTCGATCGAACGGATTGTAATCGCAGCTGTGACATTTTAGTTAATCCCGCCCGTTTGGATAATATCGTACAAAAGCGAATCCTGCGTTCATGCATCGGTTAATTTATAGTTGTACGAGTTGTTCGCGCGAAAACACCCAGTTTGCAGCCGGCCATTGCGCAAATAAAAGTTGTTATTGCCGTGGCACACGTCGATCCATAGACCAGACTCGTCGATGCTCGACCATGGTAATTTGAATTCGAATTATCGAAACATCGAAACATCGAAAAGGAGTTTACAGAAATTTCCTTTCTGTATTAGATCTGTATTACAAAAGTTAGAAAAAATTGAGTTGTCAGTTCTACGAGATAGGCAAAGATATATGAAATAATTATTTGAAAAATTCCACGTCGAGAATATAGTAAAAATAATTTTTCCCCTAAATCGTCGTTAAAGGAACGGACAAGTTATCAAAATAGGTAACGAGATTCCAAGTAGGTACTTCTCGTTCAATGCGATACAAAATACGAGGAATAATATTGGAAGAGCGTCTTGTCGAGAATATAGAGTGATTTTTCCCCTCGATTTTCCGCGAAATCATGCCATCCGCGCGATTTTCCGACGTGCAACTACTTACTTATCCTCGAAACGACGCGAGGAACAGAAACGAGACTGACGTACCGTTGAAATATTATCATCATAAAAGCGACAGCGTGCTGCACTGCGTCGTTTCTGGATAATCCTCGAATGTCTTCTACTCGACGTTGAAGACAACCCCAATACCGCGGTTGAGAAACAGAAAGCGTCGCTCACTCCTCCCTGTGTCCGTTTCGTTTTTCCATGACGCCGTTTTCCTTTGAAACACCTTGCCGTAACGTTACGCCACATTATTAATTACCTGTCGGATTTCCTCTTTCTCTTCTTCCTTCGATAACGCTCGCATAGCGATACACTATCGTGTATTGTCTACGGCACGGCCGTCTCTTTCGTGTGAAATTCTTTGAATATGAAATCGAAGCGTGTTTTCTTCGAGGTATCTTTGTGAATTGGAAATTTTAACGAAGGTACTAAGGATCGTTTCAGTATTAAATAAGTATAGTGCAACGTTAACGGGACTTTTTCGATTTTATATTTAATACATATTTCGGAATACTTTTACCGATTGGAAATATTATACTTTTATGAGAAGTTAGTCAAAGTACACGTGCAAATTATTGTTATCTTATGATGAATTTTTTCATCGCAATCCTTCACTCCCGCGATTCAAATTCCTTTCAATGCATCATCATGGATAAATAAGGAACAAATAGACTCAAATCATAATAATCATCCCATAATAAATTTCCCCTCGATTATATATATATATATATGAAAATATCTGAACTCGAAATATAAATTCCCTATCATCAAAAATAAAGAAGACGTAAATAAACTTAGCCAAACCATTCATTCGAAATGCGTTATCAAAGACAAACCAAGAAGCAAATCGCCTCAGCACAAAAAAAGAAATTATACTAACACTATACTAACACAGGAAAAAGAGGTACACTCGTCGAAACCATCGTCATTATTTCGCAATCCTCTAACCTCAAAGTTCAAATTCCCTAGGTATCATCAAACCGGGTATCATCGAAAACAAAAAAGGAACAGATAGACTAAGCCAAACCATAATCATCGTCTCACGACCAATTTTCTCCAACTATATCCTTAAAAATCTTTGACCTCGAAATTCAAATGCTCTAGAATGTATCATCAAAGGCGAACCAAGAAACGCGAAATCCCCCAACGCGAAAAATATCCAAAGACGAACTACTAAAAGAATACGTCTTCCGTACCATAACTTTCCATCAAGGACGCGATATCACACCGGTTTAATCTTCGGATGATGTTTGGGTGCACACCCTTGGTTCCTTGCACTTTGTGGCGATAGACACGTCGCGGATTAAAATCGACCCTCTTTCTCCTGCTAAAGGAGACGCTCGTGCTTTCCTTTTCATTAATTACGCGCCGCTGGTCCTTTGGTACGAACCTGTAGAACAACACGAAGGTCTGGTCTAGTAGCTCCTCTGATATTTGCATTCGGTTAATTATTTAACGAACGTTGTGGCGGCCATGTAAATGGCCACGCGGGCAAACACGCTGTAATATGCAGCTGCGCTCTCTGCTCACGCGTTTCACTATGCTCTTGGTTTATTTGCAAGGAGACAGCTTATCGTCTACTTTCGGAGTTTTCCCTCCAGCCAGCGCGGTTTAATTAAGTTGCCCGTTAGCGGATACCGTAATTCGCGCGGTTATTTATTTTCCAGCTCCCCTCGGCTCAACTTCCTTCGCCGGTAATGTCTCGCGGCCTCTTTCCTAGAATCTTTTATGCCGCCTCGGGTCGTTAGGGGATTGCCTGTTTAAGCGACTTTGTCGTTTTTAAATGTCTTTCTCGCTCCTTTCTTCTTTTTACTATTACCTCTCTTTTTCCTTTGGCTCCTCTTTGCTTCGTTTCGTTTAGTTTGACTTCGAGGTATATTTAGGGGCGATATGCAACGTAATAGTAACCGCAATTGGTACCGCAATACAATATAGTTAAGGCTACGATTAGGGAGGATTTCAACGCATTTGCTATAAGCGTAGTCTAAAAAGTGGAAGAGTTGTTTATGGTATCTTTATGAGTTCTTAGAGAATCGTGTTGTGTGTAAATCGCTGAAGAATTTATGGAGAATAGCGAGGCAATCGTGAGTATATTCTGTGAATTTTCATTGAATGTTTATGTAGATCGATTGCAAATGATAATGAAATATCACACGTAATATTAGTAACAGATGGAAATACTGTTTGCTGTATAGAACGCACAGGTACACAGTACACAGCTTCCCGCAGTATCGGGCAACCGTTTCGATAGTGGATTCTGCACATGGAAACAATAAAGAAAAGTATCTAACGAACATTACCTGTAGAAATGAAAAGGGTAGAAATAAAGGAGAGAATATGACGATCGATGATAAAAGGTTCTCAGTTTTGTATTTGGATGCAAGAAGATCATTTTGAACATCTCTTGTGGAATTGTGCAGATGCAGTTTGTTTAAAAAGAAAGCGCAATAACTCGAAAACAAGATCAAATAGGGCGTACGAAACTCTTTGTATCGTCTTTCCGCGCAGAATCCACCGAAATCCACAGAATCCACCAACGAAACTCTGTGTATAAATGTTACTTATTTTCAAAAACCTTTTATATACTCCTATAGCTGCCCCTTCTCTTAAACGGATGGTCAACTTACTCTGTATCGTACAGCCGATTTTGATACAAAGCATGGCGGGTCCCAGCAGTGATAAGTGGTTGCGTTTCGACTATCTGTGAGAGAATGTCCGCTTTTTTCCTTATATGCTTGAAGAGAATTTGTAGTAGTTACGGTCAATTATTTTCCCTGAGCTCTCCAAGAGTTAAGGATGTTAGAAGTGTTGCAATGAACATCTTATAGCACCAATGTTTTACGCTCATGCTTCGCTTCTAATTTCCAAAATCAATGCATTTATTATCGTTGTCTCCAGAGCAGTAAAAGTGTTTATGATTTAGATTCAAACTTACGTAATCTTACAATTTATGAAAAATTTTATAAATTACGTAAAACTACCTAAGTTTGAATTTATTGACACCAATCGCTGCTGACCCAGCGAAATTACTTAGCGGTCTACGTTCGAAGCGTTGGTTCGTCCAGGGTTCGGGAGACACGCGACGGCGACTAGGTGGACTACTCTTGGACCGAGACAATTCCTCCTTGCATCAGCGTGCGCGGCACACCTGGGGTGATGCTGATGAATGGCTTGAATTAATGGCATATGGCACGCGCGGTATCGCGCAGAAAAATTTTCGCAGAATAAACAGGCCTTGTCCTCTGTCTTTCATCCTTCAAACACCATATGCGTGGCCAGGATTCGTGAGAAAAAAAAAAAAAGAAAAAAGAAATGAAAGAAATGGGAAGGGCGCCGAAGCGTCGCCGGTGAAAACACGACCAGAGGATAAGAGAGAGAGAGAGACGGAGAGAATGTTCGCGCTCGTGGAACAATCGAACGTAAGAGACAATGAGACTACTGTGTCCCGATTTCGTCGCTGCGAGGGTAACTATCAGCAGTTAACGCTCTGCTTTTCAGCGTGTGGAAGCTCCTGTACGCGCTCCGTGGGGCGTTTCTTTCTCTGGCGCTCGAGCGTTTCTGTCCGTCCAATGGATTCCTTTTTGTTTCTTTATCTTGTTGTTAGTCGCTTTTTTTCTCGCTTTCTTTCGAGGGAAATATACGGGCGTAATGATCGCGCCAGGACGCGCATTATTTATTATTTTCATCGTGGCTGGTCGACGCTGGCGATATTTTTGCCAGGAGGTCTCATTGATGGGGCCGGAATCGCTGGCTCCGCTCTCGAGGGTGCATCTTGGAGAGGTGCGCGAAGCAATTTGTATAGTTTTTGTGTCACATTGAAGTGGCTGCGTTTCACGGTGCAGCGCTACGTTCGTTATTCGTTTTGACTGGTTGGTGATTGCTGGATACTCTGCTGATTCGTATCAACGATCTCACGATGGGTGGCATTAGTACGGTGTATTCGGAGTTACCCTGTTAAAGTATGTAGGTTTCTGACTGGATCGTTCCTTGCGCTAGACTATCTTTCATCAAACAATAAATTGTTAAAAGTGTATTAGGTTTAATGCGGATGATCTTAGACAACATTAGCTTTAATCGAAGATTTATTTCTACTAAAACGAACCTATTTATTAACTATTTATTTTTAAAAGTCGAGGCATCTTCCAATTTTCATACGAGATAATGCACCATGTCGCGAATGTTTGATAAAATCTGGAGTCCTAATAGGATGCCTGTAACAATGGATCAAAGTACACTATCTAAGATGTTGCAGAAACTATACTCGGGAATTTAAACGGACTCGGGCGCATAAATACGAAGCTCTACAGAGTTCCCTTTCGTTCTGATCTTAATACGACTCTTGATTTCCCAGGTAAACTAATCTTTTGTTCAAGGCGTGCAGTATAAGCTAATACAGATTTAAATAACAAATACGACGAACGTAATAATCCACTAATCTTTTTAACGCGTTAATGTATCAGTTAAAGCACAATTTTTATTATGTATTTTTATTATGTTAATAATTTTTATTACATCTGATCACCTAACAAGCGCTACCACTATTTTACGAAATAGAGATAATTATAGAGAACGAGATAATTATATCTATTCGACATTGTGTAGTTCAAAATTCAAGTTTAATAAATATTGTATTTATGTCTTTAATAAGTTTACAAATTTATAAGTGTAATTTAGTATGCGTTAAATATAATGAAACAACGAATAACGAAATAGTAATGAAACAATTCGGTCTTTAGAATCTTTAGAAATACCTTGAATGATGAAAATTACTGAAACGGATAAACGAAGCACTACTTATATTATACTTGTTTGTTAGATAATCAGCATAAATTGACAATTCCATTGCTCTTGGAGAGTTTGTTTCGCGCATCGCGGAGAACACAGGACGTGCCAAAACTCAGTCCATTATATCATAACACCTAATCGCCTTAACTGCACGCTACCATTCAGTAACACCTATAAATAGCCGGTTTGTGTAGTCTTTCAGTAAACCTGTATACACTTTACTATGCATCCCAAGTACTTTCAAACGCGATTCAACCTCGTTCTCCGGCAATTCCATTACTCTTAATCGCATTAAGGTGGCTGGCTCTAGCTCGGCTAAAACTTATTTATTCTTTAACACTTTTTTCCCCCGGGCAACTGTTAATGATAATGTTAATGACGATCGCACGATCTTTTTTAAATACGTATTGTAAAACACTTTTCCGAGGCGAGAAATTATTTTTGAGAATGAATTTTTTTTTATAAATACACGAACATATTAGAAAGTTTTCTGCAGATAACTTTCATAGACGAAAACTAACGTACATGTACCATCGCTGAGAAGTCTCAGTTTCATACCTAGTTTTAATAGAATTTTGATTTCTAATGTAGATCGTGTATTTCTAATTGCCACAATATGGAATATCTGTTTTAGACACCATTTACGTTTCAACGAAACAGTAAGTATTAGTATGTATTAGTAATACATAATCGAAATATTAAATACCATTTCCCGCTATCATTGTTACATACTTTATTTCCTTCAATTCCGAAGCCAACGTGTTAACTAAGACTTTCATGGTCCTAAGAATTTCGAGCGAGTATGTGCGTGTTCGTACAACGTTTTTCACTTATTTCAATGTATGCTAGATTCAGCTCTCTGAACCCTATGTAAAATTTGCCACAGTTTCAGCCGCGTGCTTAAGCATCCAGCGAAGCTTGGATCGAACGAATCCTTTGGAAAATCTCCCTCCGTTGGTTTCTTTCCAAACAGAACCAACCATCGTTCGATTCGTAATTGATAACGACACCGACGCGTCGCGGTTGTCAGTTAACGAAACCAATTTCATTTACGCGGGCACAGTCGAGGGAAAGAGAGGGACGAACAGAAAAGGGAAGTGTAGCAGACGTTTTCCCCTCGACTGGCTAGAATTTCGAACGAAATAAATCACTTATGCCAGCCAGTCAGTCGAAATTTATTAGTTTCCCCGTGGAAAACCGCGGCAACGCGAATTTCGTCGACTAACACACCTGTTTCGTTGGTCAAACTTCTGCAGTTTGAAATTTCAGCTTGGAAGGGAATCGCGTTTATCGTCGGCCAACCGGTATTTACATTTTCCATGCGAGGATACGCGTGTAACAAGGTTATACTCGAAATGGTAACCAAAGATATTACAGTACATTGCTATTGTCGCAGTTGGGAATCCAATTTCCTTGAGTGTGCAGGCTAATAATCGGGTTTACAGCGTCTTCCGAGGGCTGAACTGGCTTATTGGAGATGGCCGTTTTTGAAATTAACGACCTACGCCAGGCACAGGATGCTTAGAGGCTGGATTACGATCCAGTCGACAGACTGCCTCCCCGTTTCGTCGTTTTCCAGTTTGGTTAATTGCCTGATGAAAAGACATTTCGCGTTTCTTCGTGCTTCTCGATGACGATGCGTGTAAGTCAAATGGACGACTGTTCGAAATTCTGCTAGAAGGTTTATTTAAGCTTGGCAAATCATTATTGGCTTGTTATATAATAAATGTTGCTTCTTTATATGAGGTTTCAGTTTTCTTCGGAGAATCTTAAGATTATTTCTTCCATTATGTCGTTCAGAATATTTCAGTTCGTCATTCCTCTCATCGATATAACGTACTTGGAAATATCCACAAACCCGATATAGATACCTCTTCCTTGAAATAGAATGTTTTACAAGGATCAACATTTTATGAACAATGCCTTGCGATATTTGGATATACAGATCCGAAGATTTGGATATAACACTAAATAAACGATTCATAAAAAGCTACAAAAAAGCATTAACGTATTGTCATGCATATTCCAATGAAACATTTTGTCCATCAAATTACGTAGATATACCTTTCATTTTTATAGTATCGAATTTTTCAAGTCGAATGTCCTACTAAACGATGCGAAATTTCCTATACATACACAGTTCTAATTGATTAGTATATAAGCGCTATGACAAACACAGGCTTTTTGTACCGATGCTTCTTGTAGTCACTGTACGCGCGTTATTGATAATAATCGCTAAATCGTATAACACCGATTGTTATACCAACTCGAGAAATTATTAAGAACGCGACAGTAAGTCTGGCGCTACCGTATTCAAATTAAGAGAGAGAACAAGTACCAACGTTATCGCCATTGCAAAACTGGTTAATCTCATTATTACGCTCATTAAAACGAATATTCACGGTGTGTAAAGTAAATTACCCTAAGTAAGAGTGAAAAAAGAAAAAAGAAAAAAGGAAAAAGGAGGGAAAGGTAGGGAAAAGGAATCGGCTGCTCTCCGACAAGCGGTGAAGCCGGAGCGTTTGCTAATGGATTTAAAGCGAACTCCTCCACGTCATTCTTCCGCTTTATTACGTTCCATTTGTATTTTATATTCCGCCAACGTTCTCCGGTCTTCTAGTTCAGGATCAAACGTTAATCCCAATTACACCAGCGGAAAGTAGACGCTGACGTCACAAACGATCTCTTCCACTTTCGTCGCCTGTTCGTTCGTCCTCACCAGAGAATTTTCAAATGTACGGGATATGATATCAGAAGAAAGTAGCCGAAATTTTAGGTGTAGACGGAAAGGTAAGATTACATCAAATTTATATATACTGTTATATATTATATTATATTATTATAGATGTTTAGATTAGAATATATACATATATATATATATATATATATATATATATATTATATAATATTCTTATATAATTAATTATATTATTTATATTATATATATTAATATAATATAATAATAAATATAACAGTAAATAACATATAATATATAAATATATATATATATATATATATCGTTAATTGCTAGATTAAGTATACGTTACTTGTTAGAATGTTATCGGTAGTTTAAATTTATATAAGTTATTGATCGTTTAAGGTTATGTTGGAATTACGAAAAAGATCGACACAGAACTAGCAAAAATGATTAACTATGATTCATAGTTGAATGGTGTATCGCTCTAGATCCCGTTTCATGCAATCCATAAATACTGGCGAGACGTGATCTCGTCAGTCGGTATCTATACAGCAATTGAATCGTTAAATAGAAGTACATTGTCGAAGTGTCGTCTTTTAGCGAATAACACTTCATCTATATAGATACGTTGAAATTATGAATCGTAAAAGAACGAGTTCTATGAAACCACAATTTCTTTGTTGTAGAGTGTACCGAGTATTTTGTTTGATTTTTGTTTTTATTTACTTTTATCGGAAAAGGCACTGGCACGCGAAACTTTTATATACAATAAATGAAAGAAACGTTACAATGGAGACCTACGATTAAATCCAATGTTATCTATATGAAAAATGATAGTTTAAATTGGATAAATTTACCATTGAAAGATACTTTACCAGCTAAAGATAATCCCATTAAATATTAAGGCTTACTTTACTTTACCTTTGAATGGATAATTGGCTGTCTAAATACTTTTGTGACTTTCGCGAAGTACGTATCAGCAATAAATATTATGTAAATTCAATACACATTTTCGAACTTGTTACAAACTCTGTTAGTGTAATCACTTTTTTTTATAACTTCGTTCATACACCAATCTTACTATTTATAATCTTTTTCTGTGATTTGTACCTATTTTACTGCCATTCACTCGATTCATTCATTCATACCGCTTATTCTTTCCACATTCATTCGTATTCGTGACTTCGCTTTCAGAGTATTACGGTGGGGGCACTGGACATTTGTTCAGAATATCGCACAATCTTCTATCTTCGAATTTTATTGAATGGAATTGATTCTGGTCCGATATCTTTCGTTTGACGGTTTTAAGAAAATTTGTTCGGTTCATGGGATTGTCTAGGGTGTCTTCTATATCGTCGTTCTTCCTGTGATATGGTGTATCGAGCGTCGTTCTCCATGATTTCGATTATGTAACTTTAATTTTCTTTTGGTTGTTTTTTGTAACCATACTCCGGATGTTATCCCATACGTCCATATTGGTTTAATCATTGTTGTGTATATTTACCTGCTATTTATTATTTTCAGTTTTGAATCTTCTTCTAATAATTAGATAATACAGTTGTTTTGCGGCTGATGCCGTATCCTTTGTTACGCGTAGTTTATATAAATATGGTAAGTTAACCTTCCACGTAGTACGATTCATAAGTATTTCATTTCCGATGTAATCACGATAACTAATACAGCCATAATGGTCATTTCGCAGCAGACGCTATTAAACTGAAACTATCGCAACTGTTAAAAAGGTGTCTAAAAATATACCAAATACTTTCATGAATCTGCGCACATACTCCCATCACGTACACTTTATAACTACTTCGCAACTAGTATTATACGTCAGCTACGAATTCTCTAACAGCAGCAGCAACAGCAACAACCTTAACGACTAAGCGCAACGAGTCAGCCCATCCGTTAAACGCAGCCTTATTTCGGAGCCTAATTTGCCACGCAAAGTGTCGGGATCGCGTGAAATTGGCCTAAACAGTACGGCCTGGTCTTCGTATTATGTGCACGCGTTCATATAGCTGCACGGTGCACCCGCGTCTCCTATCTCGCGTTTCAAACTTGCCTTCAGGCTCCACATATGCATATACAGCTTTCGTAAATATGAATTCATTTCATCCTCCCGGCCTTAGGGTATCGCCGCGTATCTCTTGCACCGTCGTCCTTCAAGCATCCCTCTTCCAGCCCTTCGTGCCATTTCCATCCCTTCAGAACCTGTTTTCGTCCCTCCCTCCAAGTTCCTCTTCTGTTCTTGCGCTCCTTTCATTGCGTTTCGAGTTCCGACCCATCGTTGTAGTTGCTGGTGTGTCTCAATTCGCGCGGCTAACATGCCCCACCAGTGTCACTCTTTCTACGTTTTCACATCTCGTCGCTGTTTGTTGACGAGATTCTTGTTCGATCGCTTCTAGTTGGTGGCACGCGAGGTTCTGAGAGTGCAGCTCTGTCTGTTCTTAACTTGCGTCGCTGTTCGTGGTAACTGAGGGTGCGCAGGCGACGAGAGTGTACGTGCTTGGATATATGGTACATAATAATATATAGAAAAGAAGATAAGTAATGATAATTATAGTGGCGGACAGAAGAAAGTTTATGAAATAAGGAGTGTAACGGGAGGGATACTATAATTTTACAAAATGGATTTATATCTAATAAGAGCAATGTATAAATATGATTACACGCAGAGTAGGCTGCTACGGAAGTTACTAGAATTCGTAATGTATCAATTTTATGTTCGATCCCTTCTGGTTGGTGGAATACGTGGTTCTCTTTGCTCTTAATTCGTGCCACTCTTCGTGATAACTTAGGGGTGCACAAGCGACAAGCGCGTATGCATTTGTTTTTGAATATATGCTATATAATATTATGCAGGAGAGAAAATAAATTCAGTAGCGATGATAATTGCAGTGACAAATAAAGGATTGTTTATAAAATAAAAGGTGTGACTATTGATGTGCTATATACTAGATGACTATTCAGTTTAGATTAAGTTTCTCATCTTTGAAATATTTAATTTCTATTTAAATTCTACATCTCCCTCAATGTCATCGATGAACTTCGTCACTTAGACGTGCGTTTAGAATCCTGTAAACAATGATTTAATCCATTCCCCTCGGTTGAGATACTGATAAAGGGTATGTTTGCGAACAAGGATCTGTCTTTGATATAGCCATAATTATCCACGATTCTAAAGAGAGTCGTAGTGTGTTAGCCGATGGAACATACGATTGAAATCTCGATTAACATATGCTACCAAATAATCAAACAGCAAATTAGCAATAAAGTCCAATGTAATTTAGCCCTGAGTCAATATTGTTACACATTTCCTCATGATTGCGATCGCTCTCGTAAATTCCCATGATATTTTGTTCGATATTCCATGCAAATATCATCAGACTGGCCCATCAGAGGCTGAGAAGAATTGGCATTAACGATGAAACGCACCTGGACCGTGGGGTCAATACATTGCCAATAATGGGACGCTCATTCCTGCCCCTGATCGTTCTTTCGACCATTATATTTTTCATTCAAAATGTGGAATAATGCCTATTTTGTTAGTACGCGTTAGCTAGTGCGCCTACTTATATATATTCTTAATAAATATAAAAATTTTCTATATATATATATATATAGAAAATGTTTAATTGCAATTCAGATTTCCACTCGTCGTATGCAGAATGATTAAAGTTGATTGGCTTACCTTGAGTAACGAAGCATAAATTCCTTCTTTGATATATTTATTGTAAATAATGTTCACCATATTTGCCTCGCCATTTAACACAAGACGAACGTAAACGCGCGGAGTTTGAAATCCATTTTTTCGAAAACGACATGATTATCAATTATTCGTATATTTAACGATATACAAGTAATCACAAATATAATCAAATAATTCTCATCGAATTTCCTTGCGCATTTAATATAAAGTGATGTTGAGCGGTTGAAATTTGGAATCCGTTCTCTGAAAAACGAGAGGATCATTATTTATTCGCACGTTTAACAATATACAAATCCTGCAATCAATTTACTTTATATGTACGTTTTCCTCGCATAGTTTGATTAATACAGACAAAAAGGGGTAGTGTATCTTTTAATAATTAACGCACATACAAAGAGCTAGGAACCACCCCCTACAACGATTTAAAAGGTGCACGCTTTAAAGGTGCAAAGAGTGCACCATTATCCAAAGAAGGAAAGGCTTGATTGTATTCCGTGTTCGCGTGTTGTAGCAGCGAAGCAGTCCGTCTCGCGAATTTACGTCCCGTAATGTCGTGTATTAAACAAGCTGAAAGAAAATTATTTTTTTAACGAACCGCAAACCTGTGCTATTTAAAGTGCTGAAATAATTACAAAATTCTTCTGCTTTATCCCTTTCCCGAACGTGCTTGCACGAATTTAACGCGTTTTAATCCTTTCGTCACAGCATTCTCTGTTGCAAGGCCAATCGTATAATAAGACTGTGTCAGACATACGATGCCCGTATATTGACTTAATGTACGTAAAGTAATTGTATTCATAAAGAGGCAGTTTTGCCATTTTATCCTTCTACAAAGTAAAAATATATATTATATTTGATTAAAATAGTTGATCACACTTGTTAGTTTTAATCTAAATAGCAATTTGAAATATATTTCTAAGCATGGAGATATATTTTATAGAAATAATTTCTTTTATATAGCGCTTTGTGTTATTAAATTATTCCCAATAAAGACATTCGCTTCCTTTATTGCTGTTGACTCAAATTGCGTTAAAAAACGAAAGAAATCGAAAGACAAAATTATGGTTATCGTGTGTAAATTATATTTAATCGTAATATTCAACTATTCAATTTAATATTTAATTATTCGTCATCGTAAGATCATGGACTAGTACAACGATTTTAAATTATATCGCTTAATCCTTAAGTATTCCATATTCTTTCGTATTTTATATTTCAATGATAAGAATCAATATATTTAGAATGCGAATCAAACATTTATCGAAATTATCGTATTCATTCATGACCCAGAGGTACCAATTGAGAGTTGTTTCATTCGCGTGTATCATACTTCGTGTTCTGCATGAGCAGAAGAGGCAAAAGGATAACAAAGTGAAAACGTAAAGAGAAAGTTTGGAAAAGAAAAGCGGGAAAGATTTGTGCGAAAGTCGGTTAACCGGAACGTGGCTGCAGTACCGCACATTCACATAATATTCTATGGACTATTTAATATAACCATTATTATATTCAGCAATTATTAGTATTATTTAAATTCAATGCAGTAATTTTATACAATATCTATTATTATTTAATATTTAATATACTGTAATCATTATTATATCCAGTAATTACTGATAATTAAAATTCAATACACTAACTCTGTGCAATAATAACTATCTAATATTTAATGTACCAGAACCGAATATACCAGAGTTGAAGGTTATAAAGGCCAAAATTACAGGGAAATTTTAATGCTTTCAAATATTCGCTAAAATGTTAGAAATATATGATATTCCATAGACTAGATTATAATATATTTATCAATGGAAAGTTTCGTAAACGTGGAACGCTTCAAAATTGCTCCTTGAGATAAATAAAAATTATTATACACAGCGAGTTAAAACTATACAGAGGATTCTGTTTGCGAAATTTTTTACGAGATATTAATAACAATTTTCTTCGTCTCGTTCAGGATACGAGAATATCAGCGCCAGACTAAAAGTTTGTAGCCAAAAGAGGTGGGAAAGAGGTAGAAGAAAAGCTGTTTATCGGTTAACGTAACAAGACGGCGATGCAGCACGATGAAATTATTATTAGCCTCTTTTAAAACACCCTGTCTTTGGTATCTGCAGGACTACGAAACGAAGAGGATAGGGGACGAGTTTTAACACCTAGATGCTTCTGACGTTCTGAAATTCGGAAATTTTCAAATGCAAACGCTGAAAGCTACGCAGACGGAACTCTCGAGAGTTTTACTTTCTTATCACGCGTTACTTATTTCTTATCATCCTCTTGTTTCGCTTAGGATTTTGAGAATTAAACGTCGCATGTTATTTATATTCGGCGAAAAAAGTCTGATACTTTCGTAGTCTTAATCTGTTTCGCGAAACAGACTTGGCCTGCGTTAATAGGGAATGAAGATGCGAATGAAACTAGTAAACAACTTTGTTTCATTGGGAAACAATTTGTATCTATACAGTCATGTTATTTTCAACTTTTGGGTACTTGCCACAATTTTCATCGTTTTTCTTTTTTTTTTTTTTTACCGAATTCTTAAAAACGATAATAAGTTAGTTATTATCCGTAATCGTCGCAATTTTCATTTTTACCCGTCAAATCCTCAAACAATAGCTTTCGGAATGGAGCAACCACTAAAGCATAGTCACATTAATTGCAACTTTTAATGTTTACACGGAATTCTCAAATAAAAGTTGCCAACATCAGTAAGATAGGATTACATTAATTGCTGTAATCCTGCAAATTTTCATCTTTACTTGTCGAATCCTGAAACAGCTTCTCAAATCGACCACCTCCAAAATATAGTTATTACATTCCTCACTACCTCCAATACTTACACAGAATTTTCAAACAGCAGCTCTCCAAATCGCCGAAATTTCACGTCAAAAATACAGTCGCACCAGCTGTCACCCTAATCGCCATAATTTTCGCTTTCGATCATCGAACTCCCAAAGAATAGTTGTCGAAATCACCGCGTCTTGAATTCCACTGGCCATTGAATCATCTACGCTGGAAATCACTCTGCGCAGAAAGACATCCTCTATTCTCTCGACTGCACCTGTACAATGCCACAAAATGATTCCTCGCGGGATCTCATAGAACACAAAAGGCAAGCCTCCGTTAGTTTCTGGGTCCCGGACCATTCGAATAAAGTCTGCTAATAAAGTCACAGCCGGTAATAAAAGCCCGCGTTCCCCGATGTCGTCGTTCGTGAAGAGAGTTCATCGAGATGCGTATGGGAACGTTTACGCGGTGCACCACGTCATAGAGCCACCATGGATGAAACGAAGTCGATTTCTTTGGCATCGCGACGCCTCGTTTGTTATTCACGAATCGAGTTTCTTTCGTTTACGTTTTTGGGTACCTACCTACTGGTCGTTAGAGCCGACATTATTTGGTTGCTTGTGTCTGCGTGGATTTCTTCGTTGTCGTTGCTAATATAATTATTCTTAATAATTATTCTTTTCTTGTCAAACTGTGATTATCTATACGGATTGATACTTTCGTCGATATAGTTTATAAAATGGAAGGTGTGGAGATGATTATTTTACTATACTATAGACATTTCATGTATCTTTGCATATTATGACAACCTTCAAACTTCCTCACGATGCACAAAAGTCCGTAGCCAAGTTATTATTAATTTTAGATCCATCAATGGAGTCGCCAATGGAAAATATCATTTGCGAAAAATAAGCGTCACAAATTTGATGGAATTTCGTGATTTAATTAAAAGAAATAAAAAAAAGAAAAAAAAGAAAAGGAAAACGAAGGAAGCTGATTAAATGCGTATTAATCGCGAGGTTAGCACGTTATCTTCCAGTCAAATATTGTCGGAATCAACATTTAATCTCGAAAACATCCTCACTGAAACCATTAAGTCGATGCTTTCAACCTTCCCAAACATTTTTTCGGAGACTCCAAGGTTTCTCAAAACAAACTAATCTTCATTGTACAATCTCTCCAAGACCATTCTTCTATGTATAATATATAATCAAAATTCAATATTCTAAACAATTCAATTACAATTGAATTGTAAGTCGCTTCGAAAGTTCTAATTGCTTGAAAAGTCTAAAATAAATGAAATATCCAAACTTTCAAAAGTAGTGATAATTTTTCTTCGTATGAATGAACTTCACAGTGTCCAGTGTGTTTTAAACAACGTCAGATGGGTGATCTATCATCTGAAAATTCCATCATCGGAACATTCTTCTCCTGTAATCGTATTTGCACGCGCGATAAAACGAGCAAATTTCTCTTTTATGAACTTTAATCCTGTAACAACATTAATTTTTCGATCAAGAGACGACCAAGTCACCGATCAATGTATCTTAAGCGAACGTACGCATGCTAAGACAACAAAATCCGTGTACAAGTTTTCGTCTGTTTCTCGATACGTTGGAACTTCGTCGAGTATTCACGTTCCTGACGACTCGATTCGAGCAGATAATCAAACAGACGGGCGAGTGAGTAGATCATCGTCGAGCGTATCAACGGTTCATTGGCTGGCTGATCCAAGGGACACGAGTCAATAGATCGATTAATATCGACACACCGACGCACAGAGGTATTGAGCTACGTGGAAACTAGACGGAAATATAGATTTGGTTACGCTACACGACCAGATTGGCAAACAGGAGAGGCGAAACGCAAAGCCACGGATCATCGAGATAATTAACACAGTCAAGTAGTTGGTCGAATGATTTTTTTTTCTATAATTAAATCTTGCGTTAAAATTCGATAATATACGGAAGAAATTTTATAAGGCAAGGATCGGAAAAAACAGCATAGTTTTATGAGATAAAATGATAATATTTTCTTGTACAACAAGGCTTGTTGAAAACTATTTGAGCTCCGTTTCAAGTTTGAATAGGGAGAAACATACAATAAATATAACATATATGGGAAAATCACATATAAGAGAAACTTAATAAATACATTTTTGTCGATTTTTTGGTTTTCACATCATTCTATAACTGAACAAGAGGATTTTAATATGACATAATCGAAACTGAAAACGACCTGTTGGATTCAAAAAGCTAAGTCTTTAAAAGCAAGCTGACAGGTTCAGGAAGCAATATCTTAATATCTGCAGCATTGTAATATTATAAAGCCGTTTATGTTTCTATCGGAATTCTTTGCTTCTGACATTTGCATCGTTTAACGTTTCACAACTCCTGTGTTAATTTTCCATTGAAATTCAATAATAAACCGACAAGTTACCGAAAGATTCTACCTATCCTTGTCTCCCTTCGTGTCTAATTATTTAACCACTCGAAATAATTACCTGGATATTATCGAAACAATCGAATAAACGAATAACGCGTCGGACAGATGCGTTCTGTTACCTTATGGAAATCCCGGATACCCGGCCATCTGGATAAATTGGCTGCGTTATTAATTTCAGAATGACGACTACACAACAATATTTATAGAAATGCTTAATTGTTAGTAGCAAGTTATTAATTAAAGGATCGGTAGAACTGGTTCGAAGTTACGTTGTGTAAACGTCAAAATTTTCACGTTAGCTAAGGAAGATTTTAATGTATTACTAGATTAATTAATCACTGTTCAATACGTTATTAACGATCGTAAATAATAATTAAAACGATATTGTCAATAACAGTCCCTTTAAACAGGTTAAAAGGCAACGTATATTTCAGATAGAAATAAAATAGTCACGCCTAATAACGATTTTCTCCTGTCTTCTTAATTTCTTAACCACAGAGGAACACGATTTAGTCGACATTGATCCAAAGGACATAGCAAAGTCGAGAATTTCTACGAAATACTCTAAATATTCTGAAAATGCTGAAACGATACTATCTCAAAAATATCACAGAAACGATCAAGTGATACATTTTTTACGGGTTCTAGAAAACGTTAACCTCCATTCAAATCGTGTCTCATCTGCTCAGTTTTTTGAAGATACTATCATACGGACTATCTTTATTTTACTGTATAGCTCTATGGAGAAAAAACAAGAAGCTTTCTACTGGTCTATGGTCATATATAGTATTTTCCATCAGAGTGCCCTCCTTTGATTTTCCTCGTTAACTTAAGCTACAAGGTAAATGTATTGGCGGGTCAAGATCATTTGTTCACCGCCGCTCTCGTCGTGAGGAAGAAGACGAAGAAAGCTTGTAGATTAGGGAAGAAAAACAGAAGGAATAAGGTGTTACATCAAGAAAGACAAGGATATGGTGTTGTCAAAAAAAAAAAAAAAAAAAAAAAAAGAAAAAAAGAAAAAGGAAAAAGAAAAAAAAAGAGAGGCAGACAACGGAGGGTATCTTCGTAAAGAAAAATGAAGATCGTGTTAAAGTCCCTATGCTTCCAAAGGACGATCTGTTAAATCACTACTGATTTAGAGTACTGCGCAAATGTCTTGCTGTTATATCATTCATAAAGTAGAAATGTTTCATCTTGTTTGGTCTGAATATAAGGAGATTTGGTGTTCTTTCAATTTTGTTGCCATATCGTAAGAAGTACTTAATGCAAAAAACAGTAATAATAACGTCAAAGATTTATTTTATTATTTCAAAAATTATTTCATTATTCTATGCAACTATTTTCGAACAATTTTTTAACAAACTTCTTCCGCATTTCCTTATTTTCGGTTTTTTTAGAAACCAATTTATTTTAGAAACCGTTTCTCTCATTTTAAACGATTATATACGTGTTTTAGAATATTATAATTATGAACCTACCACAACAATCTTAGTATTATAGTAGGTAGTATTATAGTATATATTAGGTTAGTATTCTAACCTGGTTTCGTTAAATAGTTAACTGTACAAATATGGTTATTAGCAACGGACGATATAGCTTTACTATAGAAAATGAAATTTTGTTAAAAAACTCTGAATCTTTAAACGAAAACACATTTAAATACGAGTAAATATAATTTGCGTGATTTGTCCTTTGAAGGTAAACAATTAACTCGTACTATTTCCACGAAAGATTCATGGCTCGTTGAAGCCGTTTGATCTTCGTTTCAAATTCCGAATAGAAAGAAACATAAGGACCTTCGACTCTTTGAAGATTCTGTCGTTCGCGAAAGAAGCAGGACATTTTCTTTAAAAGAATTTGTCGGCTGGACTCTTTCGAGTTCGTTATTCTTCCTGAAGAATTTCTTAAAGGATCCGCTCAAAGATCGTAGAAATCGTGACTAAATAAAAATCGAAACTGATTTATCGAATTTTTTATCAATCGATTCGTTACTATTTATTTGAAACAGTTAAAGAGTTTGAGAAATTCGAGAATCGAAGAAGTTCTCCATTTAAAGGAGGGAAATTGTTATTTTACTAAACGTCTGGAATTTTTTATGAAATTTCAGATTCAAATTGTACGATAATCGAGATACACGAGTGATTTGAACAGGCAGCAAACATTTCTTAATGAATCGTATTTAAAATCCATCCGTAAAGAGTAAATCACACTCATCACGGTGAATCAGATTTCTATCTCAGATAACAAACGGAAGAAAGCAATTTTCGAGTGATCTATTCCGATACAACGATAAATAAAATATTATATAAAAGCCCTACTAATATAACGATATGTCAACTATATAAAAATGCTTTTAATGCAACAATAAATCAAATATCATACAAAATGCCCCCTTCTAATGCGATAAATCAAACAACGCGTGAAAATTCTTCTGATATAGCGATAAATAAAATATCATATAAAAATCCCTCTATCTGCCCCTTTCCAATTTTTCTACCGTCCCTGATTCTCCTTCGATTCTCACCGAATCTCTGCGTAAATTCGAAAGGATCCTCATCTAACAGTCGGATCTCGCGAGTTTAAGATCGGCACCGCGCCACACTTCCGGCCCTTTCTCGCCTCCTTTCGTATCTGTTCGCTTTAATTGGGATCAGCTTGGCAGCCACTCGGCGCGAGACAAATGAAAGAGAGCGAAAAAAAGTGACAAGGGGTTCCAAGTACTCGCACGACGAACGACGAACGACGAACGACGAAACTCGTTCAGAATGCTCGTCGACGCTTTATTCCGTCGCTACCTTCCCTTCCTCCTTCTCTTTGCATTTCAATCCCTCGCGTAGACGCGTAGACGCTTTCAAGACGTATCTTCGTTAACGCTGTGACTCGATTCTTCACGCGGGCAATCTCCGTCGTTCGTGGGGTGTCGTCGCACCCTTGCGCCCTTCGAAATTCGTACGGCGTATGTGACCAGGCAACCTGGACCTGTGCAGGGTGAATCATGCGGAAAGAATTGTCTCTTAGGGAGTGCACGACGTCGATTAGTTTCTAGCGAGGGACGTAGTTTTTCGGATCTCGAGGTCGCTTATGAAAAGTCACCGGTAATTAAAGCAGAGCCTCCCTTGTCCGAACTAATAGACGGACAAAACTTTTCGAATAATGGAACGATCACTTTTCTCATACGAAGTTTAATTTATTCAAATATTTATGGATTAATATTACTTTCTTTAAATATTTATGCATCTCGTACATTTTTTGACTGCTAAGTTACGTAGTTCTTTCAACACATGTGGCTGCACAGACAACAATATGTCGCCACGTTCCTAGATTCCTTTGGTATTTCGAATCACTTTTCGAAAGGCCACGAATGCTTCGTCATGAGGAGGCATCTCTTCGTTAAAACTTTCGTTTGCGGATTTTGCTTATGTAAAATCGCCATTTTTATCGCCTTCGTCGCAATGAAACCATTTCACTACACCGATATAACCGTTTAACGACTTCATTTATGTAAGTAAGTACGTAGAATCGATGAAATTAACGAAGAGAATAATTTTTGTTATAATGTTAAAATTCCAATTTATCCGTAGTTTGCATAACTATTTGAAGTTTATACCTGTCAATTTTGAAATGGATCGTCGTTTTACGACAAAAATATATCACCAAAATTCGGTGATTCGCAATGGGGAATGTTACCCTTTGCCAACTATTATAATTTCACTTTCATCGAATTCATCACAGGACGCTTTCCATTTTTGGAAGAAGAAGAAAAAGAAAAAGAATGGAGACATGGATATTTTGATTTCATTTTCATCAAATCTATTGCGTAATTCCTTTCATTTTCAGAAAAAGAAGAAAATATATATATATAAAGTGAGAGAGAGAGAGAGAGAGAGAGAGAGAGAGAGAGAGAGAGGGAGAGAGAGAGAGAGAGAGAGGGAGAGAGAGAGAGCGAGCGAGAGAGAGAGCGAGCGAGAGAGAGAGAGAGAGAGAGAAAGGAAAGGGAAAGAAACAAAGTTTAATTTCGTTCTCATTTTCTTCTTTCTTTCTTCTCTTTAAATTTGGTATGAAATTTCAAATGGCGACGATGAAATGTTACCCGGTAGCCGTCATGAAATTTGTTCGACGAACTTTCGGTTCGGGTCACATTTTCACCTTTCTTCCCGTTTGCGGCTTTCATCTTTGACCGCACATATTTTCTGGCGAACGAGCACCACTGACGTCCTGGTTTAAACGTGCCACGCGTTTCTGAGTAATTGTACGAACTTCGGTCATTAGCTCTTGTAATTAGTGCCCCCTCCCTCTTCCTTACGGGCTTAGGCACGGATTAATTCGAATCGTATACGGCGTGCGGATGCTTTGGTGAAAATTCTTTTATGAGAATGATCCAAGAACTGGACTGTGAGATGCAAATAAGACGGTTATCTTTTTTATTGATATAAATGATTGTACAGCACAATCTGTGAAAACTATGGGTTTTAGGCTCTTTATTGTTACGATCATTGAAAACAACAAGTATCTTTTTTCACCTTCTTGACGAAATTAATATTGGCTTTTATTAGAATAATGTCGTGATTATAAATTCATAGTTACTTTCTCCATGCCATTTTAACTATTATGTAATCATTTACATGGGATACATATAAAATGTTTATATACATGTGATAAATTTAGACTTTCACGCGAAAGATTTCTGGTTTTAAGATTAAACGATAGAGTGCTATTTCTAGTGCTCGCTTTCACTTTTGCATGTATGTAAAAGTTGCATGTACGTTTTTTATTAATATTCTTAGCACCTCTTAGGGTGCCTCTTCAGACAATCAATAATATTGTTGATATTTTAAGTTTCTCAGGTTCATTGTATACATATTGACGATATCGTATTGATAATACATATAGATTGCTGCAATCGAGAACCTTAAAATATCGACGATACGCGTAATTGATAGTCCGAGGGTAACCTTAGAGTTCATCTATTTTTCTTATAAACTCTTTTTTATTTCTACGCATAATTTTCTATCGTGATTTTTATTTTCTGAGCAATTGAAATCGTACTTGAGCTAATGTAACAGTCTTCTTTAAGTTATATAGGTAATAATGAATTGACGTATAGGTGGAACCCTTGTGGTCATTCTCTCGCAAAAGGTATCAACTTCTCAGCAATTGTCCTTTGAAATGTAATACTTTGCAACGATTATTCCGAGAGCTAAGTACGTAATAGCTGCAGTCTAGTACCGACCTTATAAAACTCCCCTTGAATCTTACAATATTATATCGCAAAGGTGTTTGTATTTGTCTGTATTTTAATTAAAATAATGTTTCCCTTTCTTCCATATACAATATACAATTTCTATAAAATTCATTTTTTAACTTGTAACGTATTACTATTGCATTATGTATTATATAATTTTTTATTTAAAAAGTGAATTTTGTGTTTTCTTCATAGTTGATTCGATGTTAATGTAAATATATATTTTTGTTAATAAGAAGAAATAAATTATTTATAATTCTGAATGACAGAAGCAATTATAGTTTCTTCCTTTTTTAAATTCGTCAGTTTACATTTTCTTGCTTACGTTTCCCTTCGCATTTTTTGAATCGAAGGAACAGCAGTTTCATTCTTGTCGCAGGGAGATTGCGATTCAAAAAGGAAGTCGCAAAGAAGAAACGAAACGATTTTCAAATAAAGAAATTCTTGGCGCTCTTCAATTTTCCAAGCAAAATATTCGTTGGATCTCGCAATATTTTCGCGAAAATGTTTCTCAGAGAAAATCTCAGAAAAAAAATTGTATACAACAAATCGTTTCATTACAGAACAAGGATATTATTATTGTTTATTATTACATTTATATAACAATTGAATTAGATCCAACTATAATTAACTTCATATCGTTCGGTGGTATTGTCATGCGATTGCAAAATTTTGATGAAATAAAATGTACAAGTTAATAAAAAATCGCTTCGTTGGAAAATAAGGGCACGCGTATAAGGAAAGCAATGTAATTTTCTTTTCTTATCCGTGTCGCTTCTTTCAGTTCCTTTCTTCCTTACTGTCCCGATAACTGGATCGAGGAAACGAAAGCTGCCATGTCGTTGAATAATAAACACGCTAGGCTCCCTAGTGGGATTCAACGATTCAAGTTCCTCTTTAATTTACGGTTTGCCACGCAACCACGTGGCTTCAGGATTCACGAAAGTTTGGACTTCAAGCTAAAGCTTAATTTTTTAAGCTCAATTAGCTTGGAATTAACAAGCGCATCGGCTGGAACACCCAGTCTCGTAAAAATTTAACGATATCGTTTGGCAAAGGAGCAGTGAAACTTTTTCAGATACCTCGTTTTTCTATGTTTTGTGTTGAAAGATGGTAGAATGGATAAATGGAAGAATATGGTAGATAGTAACGTATAATGGGAGAGTTAGTGGAAAAACGAGAGTGCTTGGAATAAAAAAGTATCTGCATAGGAATTTTTAAAACGAAGATGGAAAGATTAGTTTTTGATATCTGAGTTTTCAATATATTAATTTTCGATACTTCACCTTCTAACTTTTTACTTTTCGATATTTCAATTTCCAATATTCCAATTTTTAATATTCTAGCTTTCGGCTACTTAACTTTCGATATTTTGACTTCCTACGTTTCGGATATTTTAATTTCCTACATTTTAACTTCGACAAGTTTAATCTTTTACATCGCCATCAATATTTTTATCTTTGCTACGTTATTTTTCGGTACCTTAATTCCCGATGTTTTCATTTTACCTATACAATTTAATTTTCCACGCTTTAATTACTCAACTTCGATATTATAATTATAGTCGTAATATTAAATTACGGCAATTTTGGTTATAGCTCTTTCCATTAGTATCGGTTGCCTGAAATAATATTCCGAATGATCGTTGACTGATTGCAATCAGGCAGAGAGACGAGATATTGCCCGTAGGGGTTGTTCGTCGAAATTTAGAGCAGGGCAGACATGGACACGTAGTTTACAACGATATATTTCGTAGCGACAGTTTCTTGCCATAGCGAAGCCTGCGGCAAAGTCTAAAGATAGGAATCAACTTGACGGGCTTGCGGCCTAAACTAAGGGTTTTCGACATAAAGTGTTTGCGAAAGTGAAGTGTTTAGTGGGATAAGGATGACCTTAACTCTTAGTTGTCAACTTGGACCTCATAAGTTAAATTTTCTGGCCTTAAAATAGTGATAAGCAATAAGAGGAATTGAAGTGGAAAAATTTCATTTATACAAATCGTTTGTACTAAAAGAAATGCATAAAAATCACTTGCTTCTATTATTATTATTATTATTATTATTATTATTATTATTATTATTATTATTATTATTATAAGAGAATTCCCCTTAATACAGATTGCAAACCAATCTTACATTTGCAAAGCTGTTTTTTTATTTAGCTATAAGATTAAATATTATCGAGGGCCACCCTCTGAAACTCTAAATCTATAGAAGGTATCGAAGGTTAACCATAGTATTTAACCTATTAGACTGAAACTCTCGAAACAAGACATTTCCGTCGTATTTAATTCCAGAGGTAGTATGCCAACGAAAACAGACAGAAGGCGAAGGAACGGAAGAAGATACACAAAGAAAGAACCTATAATCGAACCGATGCATCGTTCCGGGATACATTCCTCAACGAGCAAAGATTTATTTCATTTGGCTTAAAGAAAGAATGTTTAATTCATGACAACGGTAATTTAGCAAATGCGCGCGACGCTCAATTGTGCCCCGCGCGATCCCATTTCCATAATTATTTCAGGACTCGAAGGCTTTATAAATCGATTACGGCCGATAGAATGTAAATTGCCGAATAAGACTGGCAAATCCTTCCCGATCGTTTCGCGTTACGCCACTTCTTCCTCTTCTGCTTCATCTTCATTTTTATATACACCTGTTTTCTTCTTTCTCTTCGCTCATTCGTTCCATGAATATTCTTCTCCTTTCTTTCTTTTTATTAATATCCTTTGCTCTTTTCCACATCTTTTTCTTCTCTTTTACACCGTCAGCCCTTCTTATGTTTTTTTGTTCTTATTTCATGTCGTAAATCTTTGTACTCTTCTCATTCGTCGTTTTAATATTCTATGTCTCCATTCTTCTACGATTTTATATTTTTATATATATTTTTCCGTTATATTCTATAGTCTTTGCTATTGTTTGCATTCATGCCTCCTGTATTCTACTTTCTCCTTCTTCTTCTTCTTCTTCTTCTTCTTCTTCTTCTTCTTCTTCTTCTTCTTCTATTTCGTTTCTTGTTTTCTGTTATAGTGCTTGCCAGTCTTTCCATTTATATTCATGTCGAAGATAAACACACAGGCGATTTGATCAAGCTCCAGATATTTTCAGTGGCATTCAAGCCGAGTAAATTGTCTGACTAGGACAATGGTATGGGAATACTTTTCTTTATGATACAGTAATAAATTAAATAATTATCGTATACGCTTTCTACAGTTTTGTACAAAGAATAAAGAAAGAAACTCACCAATCGATGGATAAAAAATATATAGAGCTCCATTTTCAAATATATCTATAACCTCGAAATCTCGTGAAAGAATGATCCTAACCATCCATTCCAAGAAGATCCTTTCCATCATCACGCGTACCTTCTGAAAAATGAAACTTTTGCAAGCGGTCCTAGTTGCATTTTTTCTTTTTCTCCGACTCTCCGCTCTTCTTTTCTCTTTTTTCTTTCCAATAATCTGCTTGTCCCCTCCCCTTCAAATTTATCTTTTTTTTCTCTTAATTGTACATTGTTTTCTTCCTTCCTCCCTTTATTATCTCGCTTCAGTCTTGTTAATTCCCTTAACATGTAATTTTCTTATTTATATCTCGTATATTCATATTCTGCTCTTTACTCTCCCCTTTCGTTTTCCTCGTTCCTGACTCGTTATCATCGCGATTCGTACGCTACCTTAGATAGCTTCTAGTTAACGCTGCGCCCCATGAAACGGATTCCTCGTTCACGACGTGCTCCGGAACCTGAATGCCCCCCCAGATGCTATATCGGGTGCGTTCAGAGATTCTCCCGTGTTGCTCTCATCTTCTTTGACGCTCCTTATTCCCAATTCAAGAGAAAGAGAGAGAGAGAGAGAGAGAGAGAGAGAGAGAGAGAGAAATCCAGTCAAATTCAAAGCACAGATATTTTATAGCGGCTTAAAAATGCTACTCTATATCTCTCTCGTAGAATCAGAAGCCTGATTTTATAGACAGAGCAAACTAACAGTTTATCCACGAAGAATCAAAGTTTTTGCTTTTTCGAGAAAATTTCTTTGAGATTAAAGTCCGTTATCTATGTATATTAGCGAATAAATAGGGAAATTTCTTATATTACGATATGGTTGTATTATAAATAAAGAAATAAAAATTTGAGGAGAAAACTAATAGTCGATTCACGAAGGATCCAAGTTTTTGCTTCCTCGAGAAAGCCTCTTTGAAAATAAAGTCTCTTATCTACGTATATCAACGAGTAAACAGGGAAGGTTCGATATAATTTGAGTATAAATAAGAAAATAAAAATTTAGAACTCTTTCTACGTCTGTGGTATTGAGAGCAAAAATGGACTACAGTTTTTCTCGATGTGAATTCATAGCATTAATTTATTCCAATTAACTGCGTTAACCGTACAAAGATATCGAACATAGCAGCGCTTAATGTTGTGTGCACATTAAACAGAAAATTATTCAGTTTGTCGAGTACTGGAATTAGTTCGCTTTCGCATTCGATTATTTCTAGCGATTCGAAGCACAAAAAAGACTTTCCCGTATTTCTAAATATTATATTATAGAAAAAAAGTAAAAATTTGTTACAATATTTAATAGATAAAGCAAATCTCCGCTGTTAAAGTTCCACTTCGGTAATCCTGTTCATATAAACATGTATGAATTTGCAAAAAACTTTGCAATTTTCTGACAAAATTATTTTTACGCTATATAAAATATTTTTATACAGTAATATTAATAACAGGCTAATCGAAATACTAATCTTCCGATATCTTTTATTGGAATGAGCGTTATTGAAAGAGGATTGGGAAATATCGACAGGGAAACGAGTTCCTTTGGGATATGACTGAGGTCGTTTGATAAGGTAATTAGAGGCGCGATGATTATCGTGGTGAAAGAGATTGCGCCTAACTCTCTGCTTTCTTGAAGATCGAGGAGGATCTTAGCAGAAAAGCTTTCCATGATAATAACGGAGAGGATAAAACGTAAGATTGCCGTGATGGTATATCCAAAGAAAGACGGGACGGATGTTCGTATATTTATGTTCGTGATTTTTGTTCCATAAATTCGAATTTAATTAAAATAGAATATTTATTATTAAATTCCATTGCGAATATTGTATTTTCTTTTTTCTATAATGTGGGATTTTTAAAAATACATTTCTCGTATTTCAAAGCACTGTAAATATGGAGGAGCTTCTTATTTCGACTAATGATAACGGTAGTAATTAAATTTCAAATAGGAACTATAAACTAAGTTAAGTGGAATTCTATTGTCAAAAGGACTTTATTTATTTCCAAAATACTCGCCAATGTGCTTTTGCACTTTTAAGTTTCCTACAAGCGTATAAACTGTTTGGTCTATTTCTCAGGAACAGAATTTATAATACGTACTATGTATTATATATTTAGATATACATCTTGCACTTTAGAGTCTTCGTTTAGAACTCGATCCATATTTAAATCTCCAGCTTACAGTGAACCTACAGCGATAAGCCCTTACTGCTCCAAGTGGGACTGTTAAGTTACGAAGTCAAATTAATGTTTCCAGTGGCTCCATACAGTTCAGCCCTGTCGAGGTGAACACGGCTCGTTTATGTTATCACAAACGAGGGTACTGGATATTATTTATATGTACTACTACATAGGGCATAGTGTGATATGAATTAAAAATTAGCAAAACTTCTATGAAAATATTATTAGACAATAATTATAAATAATAAACAATATAATAATAAATATAAAAAAATATATAATAGATAATAGTTCATCGTGAATGTCGATGACAAATATGTACACGGTATTATAATAGTTATAAATTATCACATAATTAAATATAAATGAAAATTGGAACTTAATTGGCTCATGATTAGCACTAGAAGATAACCAGCGTCCAATATGTACTTGGACACATTAAAAGTGAATTGTATATTTTGAAATTAAAGTAGAAATAATAATAAATAAGAAACAAAAGTAGAATTAAAAAAAAAATTATTTGCCTGTTCTTAATAATAATTGTAATATGGAAAGAAAACTGATACCTTGACAGATTCGTTAGATCTAGTGTTAGACTATGAACATTTTTCTAAATTTATATCCTTACGAACATAAGTAAAAAGACTGAGAATAAATAAATGGATGTTTCATCTATCAAATATTATAACGAGCACTATACTTTCAACATTTATATATATATTCACATTTCACACCTTTATTTCATACCATTAAATTCGCCAAAAATGCGTAAAAATCTGCAGTTTACTCATGATACTCTAAACTCTAAAAGACTCTCAATTCACCCTAACAACTCTCGATGTTAATTCGACAATTTGTTTTCAAACTCTATGCTTTCTTGCAGTACGCTATAATATTTTCCAAACAACCCGACTCCAATCCCCTGTCATACCTACCCTTTTACAACGTCGATTTAAAATTACGACACGACAGTTCCGCTAGTTCTGTGCTTTAATATTCGAAAAATTCCCAACGATTTTCAAAGCAACCAACCGCAGTCGGTTACATCTATTCAATTTCGTTTCGAAGTTTGCCCGCGGCTATCGTTCCATTCGGGACTTTTATTACAGCCCCGCGTCGCGCCATCCGTTTCGTTCCGAGAAATTTCAATTACTCATAGATTTTTCTCGTGTTCCTTCGATGCTAGTCATTTAGAAATTTAGGCCATCGACCATTCGACGAATGAAAATTTTTATTTTGCCTGCGAGCGTTTCGAAAATCAAAGAGAATGTTCTTTTTTTTTTTTTTTTAATACGACTAGCAGAACATTTTATACGCTAGGATTCTTTAACCAAACATAAATTGTCATTTCATTTCATAAACACGCGTCTCAAAAACTGAAAAAGATATATTTTTTGATTATTATTGGGAAAACCTTTTACGTATTTGGATCTCTAATTTGAATTTCTATCCTGCTGACTAAGTAAGGAAGACCTATACAGAGAGCCTATCTAGAAAAGGAGATACAAATACTAAAGGAAATAGGCAAATTAGCTGTTGGAATGTTTCATTCGAAAGAAGATGAAACGTGATTCTTAACGAGGAGTCTTATTGATTCTGATCGCAATCATTTTTATTACATTTGTTCCACATCTCTGCACAGGATTAATTCGATACGTTGTTTACTTTAACGATACGGAACAGGAAATACTTTAAACGGCGAGATGTTTGATATATCTAATTTTAATTACTCGATGAACATATACCAAATAAGCAAAATTAAAGTGTAAATATATAGTAATAAAATATGATAGGTGCTTATTCTTAAACGATTTAATTAATATAGAGTCGTTACATAATGACATTAACAATTAGTGTACCTGCATTCTCGGTAATTGATTATTACTAAAAGTGATTAAATTTGGTTTGAAGGAAACGTCGGCCTATTGATATTCAATATGCTATACTCTACATACTAAATTAAGTGCAGTTTACACGATGGAATATTTCGTGTATATATGCAATTGTAATAAAAAATTGTAAATAGCAAATATATATCCAATTAATTAGTGTACGATGATTTTAAATGATGGAATATTTTATGCACTATTTTATACTTATAGCCAATTAAAACTTGTTATTCAAAAAATCTCCAACAAGCTGTTTCATATGAACCGTTCCAATTCCAACTTATTCCGTTAGTGTCTAGGAAATTAAGGAAGTAATTTTCACGTGTGGCGGATAATACATTTATCTTTTAGCAGCTGAAAAATTCTTTTCATTAAAAAATCTCTCGTAAATAAATAAGCATTCTCAATAAGTTGTTCTACATAAACCCGGTCGATTATAAATTATTTTATTATTAACTAAGAAATTAACTAGTAATAAGTCTCACAAGTAGGAAATACGACGCTTACGTTTGAGCAGTTCGAAAATCCATTTGAATAAAAAGTTCCTTTTCAATAAGTAAATATTCTCAATAAATTATCCTACATAAACCCACCCAATTGTAAATTATCATTGATTGCTACCAAAGAAATCGAAGTAGTAATTCTCGCAATTAACAAACAGCACCTTTACCTTTTAGCAGCTGAAAAATTCCATTCAATAAATAAAGTATTATAAATAAAGCATTACTCCGATAAAGTATTACTATTAAACTGTATTATTGATTATTAGGTGTTATTAATAGGCGAGCTATCAAGGCGAATTATCAACCAAGGAATCGATAATATTATTTTCGTAAACGGCGAACGACGCGACTTGTACTCGTTTCACTCGATCCGAAACACGATCACGTTCCGTCGTAAATAGAACGGAGCCGTCCAATGGCCACTTTGGACGCGAGCATAACTTACGATCGCTTGCACGACGATATCTGCTAACGATCTCGCCGTTTCTTTGACGATTAAGCTATTCCTATGTGCAAGCAGCGCGAACTACACTAAACCGCAATGGACCGCGTAATCCGGAGATTGGGATCGTGAGTTCTGGCCCCTCGTTTCATCGGAGATGGTCGAATTTACCCTTATGTCCGCGCCTTGGTTTCGCGACCTACGAGAAATTGTAATGGCCGAACTTTTGCCCGCGTATCGAAGCCATCCCGTGGAAGCCGAATACCGGAGGAAAATTTTAGATTTAGATTTCCAGATATTGGATTCCTCCTGCTGCGGGAGGATAGTCGAACTAGTCGCCACGATGAATTTTTCCAGCGACTCGTAGATACGGTATTCGCGGGGGGAGTTAATTGCGCGAGAGAGGATGAGAGGAAGAGTTGCCGAGATCTGATCAGAGGAAATTGCGGATGCTTCTCGGGATGAGAGTTTGGATTATGTTTCATGGTAGAGAGAAGAAGGAAACATGGTGTAGGAAACATGGAAAGACATCATAATCTCGTGAAATGGATTTATATTTCATTGTTACGTTATATTTGTATGTTTAATATTACAGAATATACATGTCGGTGGAAATTCATTGCATATATAGGAAACATTCGTAATACTCACAAGGCTAGGAATAGATCGCACAGACTTCATTCACGAAACGTTACAATGCTAATAAAAATTTCAACGAGTCTTATATAATTATAGATTTTGTACACTAAGCGTTAAAATACTCCAGTTAGCTGCCGTACATCGGCTGAATCAATCGTTCCGGTGAATTTTAATATCCGAATTATCCCGAAATCGGAATTTACCGTTCCATCAGAAAGATAAACAGCGTGGATTTATTAACGTCACGTCGAAGCCGCGCCAATTTCCTCTTCCCTCCCCCTTCCGCCCCGCGTTTCCATTTCACTCCTTTTTCTTCTTACTCCATTCGCTTGCTTTTTTTGTTCCTTTTTTCTCCTTTTCGCGTAGCTTTTCCTTCGTTTCTCTTCTCTCTTCTTCTTTTTTTCATCGTCGCGTTCGTTGTTGTGCCCCGAAAGAGTCGCGATTTATCGCCGCATCGAAGAGGTAACGGGACGCGAATTTTTCATCCCTTGCACCGGCTCCGTGATTCGGTCGGATCCGCGTGATCTACGAATCCTTCTTTCTGATCGCTCTTTGATGGCGTGGAACGTTGCACGCTCGCATCAATAATCCTTTGTCCAGAAATTGCCCCATTTTTTCCTTCCGTTTTCCCTTTAATCCTCTACATTTTTTCGCCATCGTTCTCTTCCACGACTTTCACGCGGTTATTCCGATGCGGCGTTGCATTGAAAATGTTAGACGTTTCACGGGAAGTTTGTGGTGTTTTGGGGCATTGGTTCGTGGGTAGGAGAAGTCGCGATATTTTCATGAAAATTTCGTTTAGTTTCGGTGATTCGCCGTGGTGGAACGATATTTATGAAATGATATATTTACTCCAACTTTTGTTTCTTCGTTGTTTCAAGTTCCTTTCGTATTTAAGGTACGCATTCAACGAAATATCGAGAATTTTAAGATTTCTCCTTTACACATAGTATATAGATTTAACATGTTATTTACTCGTGCACATATTCTGTAAACCGCTAAATTACCAAAAGGTGCACGATTTGCAATCTTTTTCCAGCTTACGGTATCGCATACTTACCTCTACATGATAACACACTGTATGTCTTATATCTAAGCGAGGAAAAAGGTCCATAATTATTAATTATATGAAATTTGCGTTGTACGAGACAGCTTATTCAGAGAATTTGTACGACGAGATATATTTCTACTTGGATCTAAAATAATAGAAAGGTATGAAATTGATTTTACTCTTCGTGAAAGACCGAACTAAGTCAAGGTGAAACGAAACATTAGTTTCAAATCGAAATCAATAGTGATCTTGGAAAACCAACGAACAAGGAAAGTTTCCTCGGCGAATTTCTTCTACATTTTGCAAAAATAGGGAAGAATGGACGTGAACTTGATCCTAGCGAGGAAATCAAAGACCTCGGCGAGATGCTCGGAAGACACGTTGCTTTTAGCGCCTCTTGGAACAGAGCGTCGACAGGCGGAAGGAACATCGTGCAAATCCAAGATCCTCCTTGAAACTTTCCCTTCTGCTTCCCTGCTTCGCGAACCGAATTTGCGACTGAATTTTGATTCGGCAACAGAAGGGCCGCGTGTCTCGGGTTAACCAATTAGTCGATCTTCGTTGGCCGTCGGTCCGACCGTCGGTCCCAAACTGGAAACGATCTATGTACGTATGTACGTGCTAGATTATGAACGTTCGAACGCAGTAATTACAATTTAGCGCGCGTATCGATACGTTTTCGACGAGTTGTCGCTTCGTGCGGCCGTAGTTCTGGATCAAATTTGAATTTCATCGAGAACGATTCGATCAATGGACGAATGGAAGGGAAACGGCCATTGAAACGTTACCGCCGGTGTTTGTGCGAATCTCCGTGTGGAAATTTAGAGCGAATATATTATTAATTTGGAAAGATTCGTTTGCAATTAGGGGATAAAATTCGTATGGAAGTTTAGTTGAATTTTAGATTCTGCAATTTTCTGTTTACGTTTGAGGAATTCGGGACAGGAGTGACACAAGTGAGGATATTTTTAATTTGAAAGAAATTGAGGCCGAAATTTATTACGTAATTTAGATGAATTTTGAATTTTTTCGATTATTCAGAGGAAAATGGGACAAGTGTGTATCGTAAAGAAAGACACATAAAAATTGATCACTGAATATGTATTCATGAAGGTATTCGAATTCGTAATAAAATCTTCTAGAACGCAGAATCTAGATGAATATTTTCGTTGGAAAACGATAGGGTTGCTTATTTGAGTTATTAAAGACAAATGCAATCGACACGAACCGTATCGCAAAAGTTGTCTTTTCCAAAGCTGTAGATCGATCGATTTTATCGTCGATCAATGGAATCGAGAAGAATCGTTCCGTGAAATTCTGCTGTTAAAAGATTTCGAGTTTCTTCGTCGAGTTCATCGAAAGAACATTTCGTCCATTTGTCAATTTTTTTTTCTTTTTTTTTCTTTTTAATTATTTTATTTTAAAATTTTACAATTTGTCCAGTAGGACGTTTGGTAAAATATTTTAACTTAGTGAATAAAATATAGCATGTGGATGGTTACCCGCAGTGGGGTTCCATCATCGTGTTCATTAGGTTATATCCTTTATGAGATCTGTTGGGTGTTTCCTTTTCAGTCTTCTATCTATGTATTCGTCAATTTTGATATGAAAATTTCAATGATCTTTTGATTGTTAAATTTTATCGACGTTGAGTAAAACTGAAAAAGATTCTATCCCAAAATTCCCAGCATTTTTATTGAGCAAAGGTGTCAAATGTTTACACGATGAATTTCACTATGGAAATTCTGGTGAATTTTTGATTGTTTGATTTTGCTCACGATAGATAGAATTGAAAGTGGAATTTTCGACTTTTGTGATAGCGAGAGATATCAAAGAGACATTTACAAAAACTTTGATACGGGAATTTCGATGAATTTTCGATTTTCGATTATTAAATTTTTGATCGTTCGATTTTATTGGCGATAGATGCGCTTAAGAAGGATCGTTTTGTGAAATTTTCGGTTTATTTTTTCGATCGAAAGGACGATTATCTATAGTTTATAACGAAGTTGAAGATTTTCGTTTCGCCGAAATCTATGTTCTTTTATTTTATCGACGCATGAGTTTTAGAGAAACTGTTCCGTAGACTTTTCACTTTTTCTGTTCAACGAAAATAATAGAAAGGTTTTATATGCGTCTTTTATCGTTAAATTTTAGACCGTTTGACTTTATTGAACAGAATTGAAAATAATTGTTTCGTGAAATCTGGAATTTTTCATTGAGCGACAACGTGAATGACACGAGGAACGTTGATATGAATTTTGGTACGAAAATTCAACCTAATTTCACGTCGTTTCGTTCTATCGACGATGAATCGAATCAAGGAGAATTATTTGGTAAGAACTCCGATTCTTTTAGTTGATCGAGACATTCATATTAGTTCTAACACTGGAATTCATGTGAAACGTAATCGTGAATTAAAGGTATTTTAGGAAATACGGGAACACTTAAAAAAGCAGAGAGATTCGTTTCTATGGTTTATCGATCGAATTAAATTAATGAAGGAAAAACGAGATTCGTAGAAAATCTGCGAGCTTTTCCTATTAATATCAAGGAGAATTCTGTGAGCTCGACTAAAAGCTGCAGATGATCGCTTTGTTCCGCAAAGGAACAAGAAATATTCACTCGGGACTCGTAACCCCATTACGTTCGAATACGATGCTTTCGTCGTCAGTCGTCTGCTCGTCGTTTGTTCGTGGATCGTGATCGCTGCCTCCTCAAAGCATCCAAGAATAGAGAATCTTTGCCTCTGAAGCTGTTGAAAGTGTTTTGAGAGTAACAAGACTATCGGGAATTGTTTCGAAAATTGAGTATCTGATCAATTTTATGCGCCATCATTTTTCTATTGCCTTGTACTTTACGAGAAGTAAAGCGGAGACAAGGAATACTCGTTGCGTAATAATTCGAGAAGAATTATTTTAGAATCGCTTATCGTTACGAATGTTTGTACGAATTTAAATCCGAGCAATTATAATTTCGCTCGTAACATCGCACAATTGATCCTCCTTCCAATTTTCTTATTCGTTTCTTCTTGCTTTCTTCGTCGTTCAAAGTTTTTCTTTCTGAATTTCCTTTCTGTTTCAAAAATCTAAAATTCCGATCTTCTTCCTTCGAGATGTGATTTTCTTTCTAAACGTTTTAACAGTACCAATGCTAGTATAATAATAATAGAAACTAAAATTAAGCTACTCCAAAATTAAGCTACTCCAAAAATCCAACTATTTCAACTTGGCACTTCCACAATAAAACCAAGATATTTTCCACCGTGGAGATAAATTCACGAATTAAATTTCATTCTATAAATCCCGCATTTTAAATATCATTATGCGTCACATAATTATTAACATTTATTCTACATATATAACTATACACAATATATATTTCACACATATAATCTAACACGCATAGAGAATTTAAAGTACATGTCTTTTACTAGATGTACTTTTTACTTAGACTAGATACATGTCCGATACTAGGAATGCAAGAAATTTTGATGAAAAGATTCATTCGAAATCCTTCCTTATTTAATGTACCATCAAAGGCTTAATTATCCTAAGTACTTGAATCATCGTAACATTCTAATTTCCATCAGAAGATGCACTACTCCAGAATAATATTTAATTAAAAAGAAAGAGAAAAGACGATCAGGTATCAAACACTCAGGCAGCAGCTCCTGAAAGCTCCCAAAAACTCGATACCTCGTGAAACCGAACTGAAAACCGTGCAAAAAAATATCGCATAAAAATTCCTACAGTCACTCGACCGTGTCTCCAAATCTCCAATAAGAGACATTTCATCGAAATCGAAGCGAGATTAATTGTCGATTATTACATGTCAAATGGATATTACATAGAGCAAGGATCGTTTCAATCATCAAGAATTATTCGAAATATTTCTGCGGCTTGAGGAACTCAATTTATTAAGTCAATAGCATCGACGTGATACTTTGTACGGAAACTTATGGCGCTGAATTAAAAGCGACACGGGATAATCCGAAATAAAGGATTAATCGTGCTAAGTGAACGTAAACCGTAAACCTGCTAGTTTCTCGATGAACTTTCTTCGGAATGCAATTAGCCGGTTCTTGGTAGAAGTGAGTAAAAACTGATGGAGAGAGAGAGAGAGAGAGAGAGAGAGAGAGAGAGAGAGAGAGAGAGAGAGACCAAGTTAAATCTTGGAATTTAAAGAAATAAAGATGAATATTAAAATACTTTAGTGGTATTCGTTATTCATTGCACTTTCTCGATTTTTATAACAAAATACAGGAACGAAAACTTAAGAAATTTTGAAGAAACAAACACCCACAATTTTGCGTTATCTCTTCTAAAAAGTTATTTTATTTGAACAATTATTATTATTACATTATAGATCAATTAAACACGAGCAGAAAAGAAAACAATTATTTATTCTGGAGACAAGGAAAGAAATTTAATAATTTTCAATATATCTTTCAAAATTATTGCACTCTTCGGCCGAGTCTTTACTAAGAATTTAAATTTAATCAGCGGATTTCTACTAAAAATGTAAATTTACCTAAACAGCTTTATCGAGAATCGAAATTTCACTTAATACAAAAAGGTGAAAAAGAAAGAAAGAAAGAGAGAGAGAGAGAGAGAGAGAGAGAGAGAGCGCGAGAGGGGGGGGAAGAAAGAAATTCGCTGGCAAACTACCAAACATAACCAAAGGTAAGAACAACGAACGAAAAGAGATAAAAAAGGAAATGAACGTTTAATAATTTCCGATGGATCCTCGGATGACTACGCAAAAGACCAAACCACCAAAGTAGCTTTCATCGAGGATGTTCCCAAGAACCCTTGCCACGATTGACCAAGGTGTAGCGCTCACGCCGTATCATCGTCTGCGCGGTAATCCACTTGTTCTTATCGCGGTGATTTCGTGAAGAAGACTGTGCTTGACACCCAACTCGACGAATTAATTATGCATTCCATCAAGCGACGCAAGAAAGCAAGCGAACCAATGGAGAAAGATGAAGCGAGACGAAGAGAAAGGAGGAAGAAGAAAAGGAAAAAGAGGAAGAAGAAGAACCGCCGAAAGGATCCAAAGTTGGTCTCGAGACTGCCTTTGCGGTTGAAAACCGCGCTATCCGGGAGGATTGCACAGACACCGCTGCGCGAATCGCAAGACTGGATGGCATTTTAATTGCCTCGATTAAATTAGACGCTTGTTCTCGTTGCGAATTGGACGCACGCTCCAGGTACCGTGATATACATTTCGTGTTCAGCTTGGCTGTTTAAATTTTCCACAGGAAAATACATGTTTATTTCGGAATAATTTCGGTTGTTTTCGAAGCGGATCTGAGTTGAGAAACTGTGTACTAGTTAATTCCGCTAGGACAGAGCGGAGTTTTATGGGGAAATATGGAATGATTTCTTTTTTACGAAGGATTGCAAGTCTCAGTTATATGTTAAATAATTAAGGAAATTTACTCGTGATCGATAAATAGCATTAAATATTTTTTCTCCTTCGTCAGATGACTTTCTTTGATTCATTGTTTGGTTAAAGCGCGATATTTCTATCTGTCTGTTGCCACGAGAATTCTTTTCGATGATACTTGATGGTATAATAATTTCGATTTTATCGGTAGAATTATATTGATCATTATATATGTACCTATTTCGTATGAATTTGATTTCTAGTGTTCTACCGGGATACTTATTGAAACGAATAAAACTATAAAAAAATTTTAAACTATGCTTGGAACAATATCCTATAAGCAAGCTTTATTCATATATTTTCCTTTAAATCAATATCTAAATAATTGGTTAAAAAGAGTACTTAAATTCAGCTCGAAATAATCGTTTCGCTCTTCGAATTTTAAATCATTATCGTACCGCCCTTTCTATTTCATCACCTTTTAATGTCAGACGTTTCATTTTTCGAATCAATATTTCAGCACAAAGCGTAACCTTTTCAACGATGCCATAATTTACGCATCGACGAAGGATCGCCTCCTTTCGTTTCTTTTTCTTTTTTCCCCAACACTTTCACGCTTGTTAAACGTCTGTATTTACGTAGGCTTGCATGCGCATATTTCAGCGAGAAATTTAAATACGATTGTTTTACGGTTCGCTTTGCGAATTATACGATCACGTTAATTCAGTTTAAACAAGCTGAAGCAATAAAATCTGCAGCGACAGTCACGGAGGATGGAGGCTGGGATTCGGCAGAAATGTAAAATTCGCGATCGAAACAATACGAACGTGTACACTCGCGCAAATAATATATCTCGCGGGTGTGTAATAAAACGTAAAAGTTTTAGTTACGTGTGCAATTATTCGCTGATATAATATTCGAGACGAGCTTAACATGTTCGTTATTTCGCTATTCACGTGCTATATTGTGCGGTCGATTCGTATTCCTTTTACTTATTGCAATTATTGCGGTTTTTAAATTTGTACACTTTGCACGATGTCTGCAGGCTTGCACACAGACCGATGGTAGCCACTTCGAGCAACTTCTATAAAGATAAGCAGTTGCGGATTATCGAAACACAAAAATGTCTACAACTTTGAAATAGAATCAGATAGAACACGCGTTCGTGTGAACCCGTTTTTGTCGTTTCTGTGTCTCTTGTTCACTCCTGAAATAGATGCCACATGTTACGACACAACCTGTATATGGATTATTTAAAATTCACTTTACGCTCCCTTACTATTTTTTAAATCCTCGTAATAAATTCTTTGTCAAACAAATATATTTGCCCAATTATGAATACATAAATTCCTTCCCATAAAAAATTCAAACCGTTTATTCAAAATCATGTGTTTACTCGGCAATTTCTCGCTTCCAATGCCTCGTCCTTCTGTCTCGTATTTATTAAATCTCGTTTACTCGTGTTCCTCCTTTTGCTGTGCTTCTCAAATAAATCGCCGGAAATTTATAGAAGCGGCCGCTCTATTGATTAGGAGCCCCGAGGAGCAGTATTAATTAAGAAACAGCGTGGGACGAAGGCATTCCTTACGCGGCGTGGCAAAACACAAAGATGAAACGGCCCAGCCACCGGTGTTTTCAATCAAAAGTAAACCGTTCCGAGGGTTTGTAATTAGAATCGAAAAGGGAGGGGAGGGGGGGAGGCGAGATCACATTTAAAGACTCCATCACGCGATGTAAGTAGTTAATCAGCGCCAACATCGTCATCGTGATTGCTTTGGGCCGATATTAATGGAGAATTTTTTGCAACGGTATAGAAAATAGAAAGTGAAAGTAAAATAAGTAATGAAAATAAATATTCAGGTACTTTCTATGATGATTATTTATGCTACGATGTATTGTATATAAAAGGAGACACTTTCAGCAATTCACAAAATGTTTGCGAACGTAAGTTAATGTTTAAGTTTTCATCGTTTAAGAAATATCATTTCTTATCTAACCTGCATTTTGAACATTAAAAATTGTTTGCCGAGGATTTTGAATGAAATTATGTTTGAAATCATTTTTTTATTTTAAAACGATGCTCCTCTATCAATACATAAATAACGGATAATTCCTTCGTTCCACAATTTCTCAATAGAGCTTTAATTAAAAGACTATAACGATGACACGATACCAATAAAAATATTCCAATAATATTCTATCAATATACATTCCTTTAATTTAACTTTATTCGAATAAAATGAAAAATGCATGCAAAATTTGGATCATACCATATTTGCATGTTCACTGCGTTTACACGATATTTTGAAACGATATATTTCATTCCATTGAAGCGGCGAGCATAAAATCGGAAGAGAATAACTCTCGAAGCCAGGGCGCCGCAATAAGAGGATGAAAAAGACGGACGCACAAGCCGCGGCTAATTACACGCGGATAACTACGAAGAGAAGGTTCGCACGGGGAATTGAACAGACCGAAACACGCGATCAATCTATTATTCGCCCTGTTCGAACACGCTCTTTGCGAAGCGAATCGTCGGCGAGGAAGACGCCGCTGGAAAAATTAATTATGCATTCCATCCCGGCTTGTAAAGAAGTGTAACACATGTACACACACACACACACACACACACACACAAACATTTAATAAGAATTATATTGGTGGCCGATGAGGAATGTTGTCCGATAAGAATGGACGTGGAAGAAGATGGAAAGAAAGGAAGAAGAAATAAAAGAGATGGAGAGATCCTGGTTATGAAACGAATATGCAGGATCCGAGAGAATTGTTCGGAAATACGAATAGAAGGAAACAAATTTCTTCTCAGTTATATATTAACTTGAGATTAGCCCGTTGGACTTCTAACGTGGTTGCGTTTGCTTTTCATTTATGTAATTCTCAAATATGGAAAGAGCGAGAGAATTGTTTGTGGAAATAAAGATGGTAGGGTGGAAATTTCTTTAGATAGTGTAACTTATACAGCAGTTTAAGATTACTTTGTTTAATTCGTAGATTACTTTATTTGATTTTATTTTGATTATAGAAAAATCTAGACTAGATTATCAGAATCATAATCATAATTATTTTATGAATAATCATTTTATGAATTAAAGATTCAACCAGTATATGAATTTAACATATAAAATAAGATTAAGAGTAGTACTAAAATATAAAATATAAAACATAAAATATAAAAATAATTTTCACATTAAATCCTGTTGATTTGCCAACCGAGGAACAATTTATTTTACCGAATACTATAACCAATAGGAACAAAGAAAATGTAATTCGTAACGCAACTCAAGATTACCCTCAAGATTATCTTCATATCTCACGGTACATATATACATATCCATGGAGTGCGCCGATTGAACGAGAGGAAAAGGAATAGGAAGGAAATAGCGAAAGTAGATGAAGCTCGTGGACGTACATAAACAAGGATTCATCAATCATCCGAGTGCAAGAAACGGGACCGGTATTCATTGTGGATGGGAAAATTGAGACATTTTCTATCTTAGTCGTTCTTGATCTCCCTATCTCTTCGCGATCTCCTATCCTCCTCTAATACGTTAGACTTGATGTATGAATGTGTGTATGTACGAATATACGTCGGCCCGTGCATAAATCTCTCGACGCCTTCGAGACGCTCGAATCTCAGCAAATATGTCACCCCCTCGCTGGCAAGATGCGCGATCAGCGGAGATACATTATAGACCTTTCTTGGGGTTTAATGCATCGCTCGTCGTGATCCGCGGGGTTTGACTGACAGATGAGTGTTTTTAGCTGGATCGCTATTAAAGAGAAGAATCAAGGGATGGGCGATGGTAGATAGAGTGAGAAAGGGTTGTTTCGGATGGTAGACTTGAGACGAAAAAGAAGGTAACGATGGTAAGAAGAAGAGAACGCATGAGGATGACAGGCTCTGATTGCTCACTCGCGTATAGATGATGGTTGAAGGGTTATTAGTTGTTTATGAACATTTTTTTGGAATATCGACAGTTGGACACATGTATGTACCGTATGTACCGTAGATTTAGATCTAAAGATGGAAAATTGGAATTTGAATAGTTAAATTTACATTTAGGTTTGAATATGCAAATTCGAATACTCGTTGATTCAAACATTCGAATTAATTCGAATTGAAAAAATTCAAATATACAGATATTCGCCCTGCAAAAGAATTTTCAATTTGAATACGAATGCCCGAGTTAAACATTAAAGTTAGCTATTCGAATTCGGTTTCGGATCATGCGATTCGAAACCTTATACACGCGCGTGTATATACAGAATTTTCAAGATCAACAGCACTCGCTACATCAAATTACTATGATAATATGGAAATAATTACTTATTTGAAATTTGAACATACATGAAACATAAAATTGAAAATACTGCTAAATAACTTCGATGAATCGTTAGAGATTATTGAACGTAAAATTTTTAATTTTTCCATTCGATCTTAATAATTTGATCTGTTGTATGTATTTTGCGCGTGCGTGTGCGTGTGTATTGTGTATATGTATATGTACGCATTTAAAAATAATAATGAGAAGTGTAAGATAAATTGCTTTTGGTGAAGCAAGTTATCCTTTTTAAATTGAACGTAGCTCGTTATATTTTCAAAACAGATAACAAGAATCGAGAGAAACAAGAGACGCCAAGAAAAGTCTTTGCGTTCTCCTAACAAGTTTTCTTGCTTTAACTACAGCCCTTAAGAGTCTGATCGACTATGTATTACAGAAAATTCCCCAACTCAAACGCCAATTACTCTATCATTAATCACGTGCTCGACAATCGTGTTCGATAACGAAATTCCCCCTCCTTACGCTGAAACTATTCATCGATAGCCAATTACAGTAATTTCCTTTCTTCTCGGGCTTTTATCCTTCCATCGATAACTTTAATTACCATAACACCAGGGTAAATGATAAGTTCTTGCATAATTTATATGGAAACTATGTTTAAAACGTATTAAAATCACGCAACATATTATTATATCGACCCTTTTACGTGACCAACTTACGGCAATTATGTTCACGTTATGGAAATTACGGAAAATGATAAAAGAAAGGTAGGAAAGGAGAAAAGATCGTGGAGCGGGATTATGTTTTAGATTTAAAGAATATTAAGAACAATCTAATTTTTATATAGGTAATTTGAAATTTAGTTCTTTTAGTTGTTCTCGATAAAATATTATTTTTTATACTTCTTATCGCATGACACTTTTGTTATCTTGGAATAAATTACTCAATTGGTATATGAGAAACATGAGAGACATTATCTGGACAGTCTTTTACATGTTTTGAGTCACGCAAGATATATTTATACGTGTAACGTGTCTCATTAATTATCAAGAGAGATAAAATTATCGCAAAAAATAAAGACGAATTTGTTATTCTTTTTAAACAGATTTTTCACGTACCTAAAGAAATAAATGAATAAATGAGAAGAAAGGCTGCTATCCTTATCATAGTCCACGAGGGGAATTCTAGATTACTCACCTACAACAAAATATACGATAAAACATATATTAACATTGACATTAAAATTCACATAAATAACAATAAATCCATAACTAATGAACTTAATATAAATCTCCAGTATTATTTATTATTTTTACTTGAAATATAAAAATCAAATAGTATATAAGAAAAAAAGGCTACAAATATACAGCAATGAGCATAATTATAAATCAATAATAAACATTTTCACGTAGCTACGGTATTATTTATTTTTACATGAAATGTAAAAATCAGATAAATTATACAATAAACGAATAATATTAATTGGATAGAATAAATCGATAAAAATGAAGCAGTGGAAAGATTGGAATAAACAAGCCCAATATAAATCCGCCGTTCCGAATGAGAGGATATACGCACCCCTGGGCATCGAATAATGCCGAGCAAGTCGAATTACCGGCGAACATAATCAGTTTCGTGAGAACCGATAATTGGTCACGCGGGCGCAAGCGAATTATCGCGTTTACTGCGTGCGATAACGCTATGCGGCAACTGCAGACGTTTCGTTTATTTCCGTTCGTAGAGACACGCCGCGATTACGTTTCTTCTTTCGTTATATCGCTCGTCAACGCCTTTATCCCCGCGCGTATTATACCGTTAACAGCGTTAGGATTACCGCAGGCATTTGATCTCTTTTTTTAGCCGCGATAATGTTGCATTTGCATACTTACAATTAGTCGATTGTCCAGGATTTCGTACGATTCCTCTTACGTACCTCTTTAAGCTCACCTTTCGTGATAAAAGTGTATAATATATTTGGTTTATTTACTGGCGTTTGATAAACCTTGCGCAAAATAAGTTACATGCGTGTAATAGGATGATTTTGTACGAGGCCTCGTTTTAAAAAAACTCGGTTTTGAAATTTTATCAAATCGGGATAATATTCTATCACCATATTATAAACCTACGTACGACGATATTTTATAATTTGCTCTTTTTTATTACAAAATTACAAAACCAAGCACTTCTGTTTTATCGTTCGTTTTTCACGTGTTGGAAAATTTCCCTATTTTTATCGGCATTTTTATTTGTGTTCGTTATCCCCCGCTTGAAAAGTTATCGATGTTTCCACTGATTGTGTTGATACTTACTAATTTCGTAAACGATATTAACGTTTGTAATAGATAATAAAAATAGAATGTTCAATCTCTGGAAAATGAGAAATAGAGTATTATATAAAGAAGAATAATAAAGTAGTATAAAGGAAGAGAGGGTAGGAATGAAAATTAATATTTAACCAAATGAATGATTTCAGAGTATCCCAGAAATTGGAATATTCCATTGCGAAATAACGATGATGTTTGGCAGAACTTTCGGGAGATAGGCACAATTATTCGAATCGTTCGTAATTTCGCGTTGGCACGCCTTATTAACAGACAACATGCGCGAAAGAACGAAATTCGTGTGCGGATTACATGGCTACTAGACCGCGTTATTAACATAACGTCATCGTTGAACGCGATATTAAACGGCTCGTTATTATTCAAATCGATGCAATTACGGTTTTATTGCTGTTCGGTGTGGTATGATCGTTTCAGAGTCGATGAACCGTCTTTGGAAATGCGAACGCGCGTCGTACAATCATTCAACCCGTGAATCTTGTCATCGTTATCTTTGTCCATGGTAAATTTCAAAATCACCGTTTTAACATTTTCACGATTCGATGATATATCTCGTTCGATAACGCTTTAATACCTTAATTGTCTCGTTAAACAGATTTCAAGATATAGATTTGTAATTTTATTGACACCGGTGAGGAAATAATAGGGAATAATAGAGGAAGTAAGAAGGGAACACGCGTATCATATCTAATTAAAAATTAAGAATGGAAAACCAGACAATCTTGTTTACGTACAAACGCGTATATACAGCCTTCGATTAAATCTTTCTGTGAAATTAATTAAAGTGAACACAATCGTATTTATTAAAGCATTTCGGTATATCGCGATCTTTCATGAACGAGAAAGTAACGAAACATTAAATTAACAGCCGACTGAAACGATAACCCACAATCCACGATATAATAATCTTTTCAAAGTAAGAAAAAACGATTGAAATTGAATTTTGGAATTTTCAAGAGAAACAAAAATTCAAAAGGAACATGCTACTAATTTACAATCTTGCCGGAGATCGTGCAAGCAGGGTATCATTATAAATACCAGCAGTCGTTTACATGTCGTTCCTTTTGAAAGGTGAATTTGCAACGCGACAACTTGAGGGGTGGGTTTCAAGCAAAAGTCGGCTGGCAAACACCAGTCACCGTTGCCAATCAGAAATTATTCATGATTCGACCTAATAAGATTCAGACTTTCCCAGCTGGCAGACATCAAAAGAAGCAAGACGATAACATCCGTCTGCAGCTTTCGTCCGTAACACTTTCTCGTATCAGAGCAAACAACCCTCGATAAACGAACTCAAACGACCAAGCTTGAAAATGGCACTACTAAAAGGTTCGCGCGTTTAACTGCTCTACCGGATATGCTTTTCGCGATTACTTCGTATTATTTAAAAATCTGCATGTTAAGGGTGACGTCGTTTTGATAATTTTGTTATAGAGATTGATTAAAAATTAATATCGGACACGAAGTTAGATAGAATCGACGCTATCGAGGTTCGTTTAGTTTAACAGTCTTTAAGCATGTATGACAATCGATATTTTGTGTTCAGATCTGTTTGACTATTCGCACGTATCTTTAGTTGAACATTTTCATACAAAAATACCTTAATCCTTCCACTGCGAAGCCAGTACGTCGTGCGAGTACAAATTTAGGTTGAAGACGAATTGTTGAGACTTATAATTGACATGTCGTCAAATTATTCTATATGGAGAATATGTATTATTTGTTGTTGTTCGATATATATATATATATATATATATATATATATATAAATAATAATAACAATATATATATATATATAAATAATAACAATATATATATATATATTGTTATTATTATTTATTATTATGGTAGTAGCACACAATGTGACGAGTATTTCTGATTTTTTGAAACTGTAACATATTGAAAAAGAATTATGTAAAGAGGTAAAATATCATAATATAAGTGTGGCAAATAATTCCAAGTACTTACAAATCTAACTTTAGAATTAAACCTGAACGTGACATAACACAAACTATATAAAGGCAAATTAAGCGACAGGAAGTGAACAGAAAACAGTTATGAAAGAAGTTAAAATCTCGTAAATAATGTGCACTTAATGAAAAATTCCCTTGGCCATTATACACGTGCCGCTTGAAATAGCGTAACTTTATCCCGAAAATCTTTTTCATACCGCAACAAATGGAGCAAACATTTAGATATTCTGCTTCCCACGATTCACCCAGTATAGCACCCAGTATAGCACCCAGTATAGCACCCAGTATAGCGCCCAGTATAGCACCCAGTATAGCACCCAGTATAGTAATCCTAGCACAAGTTCGAAACCGAACATTTCAGTCGTTAACAACTGAGAGTAATGATCGAAAATCAGGATCGATCGAACGGAAGGAGAACATAGGAGTCATCTCCCATTCCCCGCGACTTTCGATCAAATACCTGGGAATTCGGACGAACTGGATCCAGAACGGAACGCGGACGAGGAATTGGCACGAGCGTCTCGCAGAATAAATTCGCTTGCCTTTGGTGAATCGAAGCGTGTTCCAGGCCGGAATCCTCGGAAAGTCGTAAACGGCTAGTGATCGTAGGAGATCGCGTGGCGGTCAGTGACGCCCGGTATCCGGAACGTTTCTCCTAGACATCGTACTCGCGAAAGCACCAACGACCAGCTGGGACATGTCCCGCGACAAAGCGACCCTTTCTTCCTGCTTTAAGAGTCTGGTGTCGGCTATTAAATGTAAAATTCTTGCAGTCTTCTTGACCTCTTTCGTGCATGTTCGTACAATGGTCGGAAAATTTGAAATGTTGGAGTACGACTACCGGAGGCGACTAATAAGACGAGCATTCTCATTGTCAACTTGTTTGGTATTTTAGTAGTTTTATTCGTTTGTTTATTTATTTATCTATCTATCTATCTATCTATCTATCTATCTATCTATCTATCTATCTATCTATCTATCTATCTATCTATCTATCTATCTATCTATCGATGGGCATTAATCCTATAAAGCAGCAAAAGGAAATGAATATAGGTGTTACGAAGTTAGAAAAATTATGTTACGAGTGGAGCAAAACAGTATACATACATGGTACATACATACAACTGTATGCATACAATACGTAAATAACTATTTAAAGTTGTATAAGGAAATCAGCTCGATCAGATATTACATTAGCATATCTACGTACCGTGATCTTTCTAATATAATATTTGCATATGATATGTATTAATATTGTATATAATAATATATACGTATGATATTTCTAATATCGTTCACAAAGAATTCAAGCCGGAAATGTTTTAAATCTCATGATAATAGAAGACATATTTGTGGTTGTTTAGGTTTCGATATTCCAATTCACCGTTTCTCTGCGAATTCCCTTCGGAAGACACTAATATTATGCGCGAGCTACATTTTCTCCATTTAATCGAAATATACGAGTACTTATTATTTTATGAGGTGTAGAAATATCCGGAAAAATCGAGATCTAAAACGCTGTTTGAAACACCGAACAGTTCCGTTAAAAGGAACGATATATTGAAACAGAATTAAACGACGGTATGACGACGGTAAGTCATATTACAGGAAGATATACACTGAGCTAATTTTTCTTGTTCGATGCTCGATGGTTATCTTTCGGCGAATGGACGTACGAGTCGCGAAAGGGGTTAATTTGTTACTGCAAGATGCGAGGCGAAAGTATCAGCAGCAACGGCAGCAGTACTTTCGAAGTAAAGTTGACGGAGTTAGGTAAATTTCCAGTACGACGAGAAGTTGATGTTCGGAAGCGGCATTCTGTTTCTTGGTAATTCTGTTAACCATCTCGGCCAGTTCTCGAGTTCAAGACGTAGTCAAGCGTTTTAATTAAAAATCGTGCGCTCGAAAGTACGTAACGTTTTACAAGGTTGCTACTTCGAGTGGCAATAGTAAGTAGAATTGGCCTTAACGATCCACATGTATCGAGAACCTTGAAGATAACATTGCAATAAGGAAACATTAAGAGATGGAAGATGCGAGGCCATCTTGTAATATGCCATCGGATGAGATTTAAGTGAAATTGGTAATGTTGTTTGTGTAGGTGACTGCAATGAATTTGCATTTAGTAATTTTTAAATGAAACTTATGTTTTTCTGTTTATGTGAATGAAATAGTAATTATGTTCTTAGATTTGTGAATTTGTACGCGTTTTTAAATTTCTCTCGCGCTTAAATACATATAATACATATCCACTGATATGGAAATTCAAATTTTCAAGTTTTCAAATTGCAAGCGCAACATTTAAAAATTTCAGAGTTTCAAATATTCAAACCGTCAAATATTCAGTTGTGAATGTTTGAAATGTTATATAATATCTATACTACTCGTATTCTCTAATTATAATACTCGCGTTTCTTCTTATCCCCATGACCATATTAATGTGCCATCGTGCATTCGTTCGATCCATTGCATTCGTGTAAGCCACGTTTGATTAATTAATAACCAAACGACGAATAAATTAACGACTGACGACAATGTCATGCAGTAATTTATTAAAATAGTATGAATAATTAGTAATAATTCCTGTGAAAATGTATTTTATCCCTGTAATAGATTATCATAAATCATTACAGTAGTTAAACCTAATCCAAACTCCACCTCTGTTATTTAAATATTCATCAGGCACGAACGGCATAAAATTTGTAAAAATGATTAACAGTAGTCATAGTAAAATATTATATCAACGATTATATATTGATATTCAAAATTCTGTACTTAAAATCTAAATGAGAAAGTTTTAGATGAATTCGATAGGAATTTCAAAGAAATCTACCATCGAATAAATGTGCTAGCATATAAATAACTCGTACAGGCATGCATAAAGTGCATTCGATCAAATACACTACGAAATCTAACGACACGAATATCAAAAAGCTAAAATGGAAAGTTTCGCTCGATTATTTACAAGATTGACAAGATTTTTATATTATAATATAAAATACGCGCATAGATTATTTACATTTCAATGTTTCAAACGAAATAACGATCCCAGAGATGTTCCAACAAGTTTCTCATGATTACATATGTTTTAATTTTATTTCTATCTTCGGAAATGTCCTAAAACTTGTAAACAGGTATACGCGTACACCGCACCCCGCCACATTGTTGTCAGGTTAAAATTCAGGATCAAATTCGATCTCTCCAACGTGGAAACAAAACCGCGTACAATCGGATATACATCGATGTCGTCGATATCATTAATCGCAGACGAGCAATGGCACGGGCTTGTGAGCAGCGATTAATGGGCGCGCGAGAGCCGCTGATAATTATTAACCGTCGTGCATTCGGCGTTAAACTTTAACTTTATCGATCGTCGAATACGCGACGGCCATTAGCGATTGACCGCCGCGCCGGTTCCTCGCCGATGTCTCTTCAAATATTTGGTCGAGAAACGTTCCAGTTGCAGACGTAGACTTGGATACGAAATGCATGGGTTGCCACGAAAGGAATTAACGTAGGTAGCGCGATGTTAAGGATGGAAGGAAGTGTACCTTGGAGTCGCGTGTACCGTGTTGCCTCGCGAAGGCGCACGATGTACGGGTCACTGATTTGGCTAAAACTTTGCGTACGATTAACGTGTACTCCGTATAATGCGATATCAAGTGTGTGAGTCGAGCCATCTCGAGTTTCACTTTGGTTCAATTCGATGGGGGTTTAATTAAGATTTTGATCGATACGTACAACGACTGTCATGACTGTACATTACTGGCAACAATTGTTTTGAAAACAATCTAAACATTTATGCAGAACGTACGATACGTTGCAAACGTATGTATACTCGATAAACGGCTAATTTCTCGGTACATTGATAAGCGTGGGTATTTAATGGGATCGTATTTATTATACTTTATTGTGTTGTATTTTACTGTATTTTAATCTTTTACCAACAAGTAGATGGCAAGAACCAGGAAATCTCAAAGTAGTTGGCCGCGTGTGTATTCGATGCTTTAAGTTGATGGTAAAACAGTTAAGCAAAATAATTTGAGCGTGTGGTCTTCTATTCCCGAGAAGCCGATAATTTTTTTACTTCTTACTTTGTAAATTCTTTTAATATTAATACGATATTATGTTACTTTTTGATATTAACGTTTTACAATTTATTCCGATAAATCTTTGACTATTTTTACTCGTTATAGTACTTGTACATATTCTTACAATTTACGGGTGAAGATAGTAATACGAACATTTGAAATTGCTGCACACGGAATTGCTGCACCGAGAATATAATTTCTCGATTAATTCCTCGGAAACAAAGGTTTATGTACTCAAATCCTTTTGAGGGTTGCTTTACCATCAAAAGCACCGAGAGCATGTACAGCCAACTCATTCGATATTTCGCAGTTCTTGCCATCGCCTTGAAAATGTGGATAATATGAAAACTTGTACTTTGTAACAAGTTACAGTAATTACAAAGCAAGCTAAGGTGTATTTAATTTCTCCGTTTACACGCTCACCGCTACAAATACATATCAAGAAACATTGAATTATTCATAATCTAATACCGGCTTAGTACTCGCTATTAAATTACCAATGGAAACGTATGAAATGTACAAGCGATCTCTCTTCGACGATGCATATCGAAATTCCATACTTTAGCTTCAATATACAACGAATTCTTCTAAAAATTGTGTCATGTATGCAAATAACTTTTACAACGTACATTCCAGGATCTTTTAATTTGAAAATGCTACGAATTTTTCCTTGAAAAATCTTCTGGCGTATACAAATATTCTTCCATTTATGCAGAAATATATACCAGTGTAGTTTACAAGTATATATCAGCATAGTTAAGTACGACTATCTATTAGCATCGAACGCCATAATGGCACTGGAGCCCCGACAAGAGTCTCGTTACAAATTGGCAGAGAAGACAAGGCTTCGAAGCTAGGTGCACTTTGATATTTAATAACTATCGGCGCATCGTAAAAGTAACTTAACGTGATTTATGGTCATCGTTGCGACAAATAGCCGATAACTACCTGTCGGATCAAGGCTCGCCTGTGCGAGTCGCGTTGTTGCACAGAAACACAACAGCTTTCAGGTGATTCTCGAACAACGGTTACTATGTTAGGGTACAGGATCGATTATATTTCTTTGGCACACTTCCTTAAGTTAAAACGTTTAACCAACTAGCCTCTGTTTCATTTGTCCCCGATTTTTCATTCAAATAGATGAAACGGGGACTGTAAACACCGTTGCGTTGATTTTTATAGAAACTAAATGCGCCGCGGGAATAAATTTTCGTGTATTGACTCGTGATTGATAATTAGTTTAATTTAACAATGTGAAGTATTATAAAAATGATCTTCTAGAGGATTTGCTTTGATCTTTGTATGGAATATTTAGCGTCAATTTAAAAAGGTAAAATAGAGTTCGGATTGAAACAAAAATTGCTGTTTTAATTGCTGCTTGATGGGCGCCAGTTTTGTAAAAATTGAACGTGTTTCAGGGATATTTCAAAAATATACACGCATTTTTATATATTGATATGTAGATTGTTTGGAATGTCACAAATTGGAGAGGAAAAACGTTAATTTCTCGTTTGATATTTGCTCAAGAGGCAATATTCATAAATCGAGCGAAGTAAACGAAAATATATTTGATGTTTTAGTTTGAATATCTGTACTATAAAAATGGAATTCTCTCTTAAAAAAAAAAAAAAAAAAAAAAACTACTTTCACAGAATTTACCTGTATAAATTTTGGGCGATATTCGCACGTCTCTGCGAATTTATATGGTTACAATTATACGTTTCATAAAATAGTACACCGAAAGTTTGTTAAACATCAGTTTTTGCTTTATTCATATTTCATTTATTTGAATAATTATTTTCGCGAAACGAGGAGAGAAATTTCAATTTAGGAAACATATCTATTCACCTAATATCAAATACCAAATTGTTAGTCATTCTAGAATATATTTGAAGTTTATAAAACTGTCTTTGTTTTATTTATAGTCTTTGCGTATACTCTGAAGAAAGAAACGACAATTTAGAAAAATCGCCCGAAAAGAACCGTTCAGACGATCAATATTATTGACAATATTTATGGTTCGCAACATTGTATTGGCGGTACGTATCGATCGTCTTCTATAACGTCTTTGACGTACGATAATGTTCAGAACCTTAAATATTGTGAGCAATACATTATTGATCGTCTGAGCGCTCCTTGAAAATTATACAAAATTTTTAATCATTTTAGAATATTATATAGATATCCGGAAAGATTCGATGCCAAGATAACACCGTCTGTTACGGTTAATTTCGAATAACGGAAGAAATGTCTCGAGTTAACTTCAAATGGTCTCGTTTTTAGCCGTGACTATGCGTTTGAAATCTTTCGATTATGCTTCCAATCCGCCGTCAATTCCGCTTTATCGTACCATTCAAGCATATTCTCCGAGTCGAGCTACTAAACGCTTTGATCATTCCGCCGGTTTCGTTCTGGATCTCTGAACAAACGTTCGCGAAATCAGAGCGCACTATGCTTGTCACTCTTTTGTCGAACCGAACCTAAATATTTGAACGTTCGATCGACACGGTGGATTTTTTCAATTAAAAGAAAATTAACTACAATTTCTTTTTAAATATTCACATTCAAAAGTTTTGATATAAAAGTTTTCATAATTCGAATTTACGGTTCGATTGTTCGACTGCGAGTCTTTAAATTTCGAATTATTGGATTCAAATGATTGAATTTGAAGCTTTCAATATAAATATTTAAATTCATACTTAAAAGAGTACATTTTTTAATCGAAGTACTCGGATATTTAAACTCTAACACTAAGAACTTTAACACGAGCATTTCGATATTTAAAATATTACGTAGGTAAATATTATGATGTACATATTGTACTATGATGTACATATTGTACATATTGTATATTATGATGATGTACATCATGTACCAATGAAACTTTTAATTCCTCCAATATTTCTCGTTTAAGCAACATTTTCGTAAGAGCGCTTTTTTCATTCCACTTTCTACTCTTCGAAACGCGATGTATGTGTCACCAGTAGAACAAGTACATACCATACAGCGAGCTTCCAACTAGATAGAACTGATACGCAACACCTAATTGTAAAATTCGAGCGAATCCGTGCGGCGTAAAACGAGAGAAACAAACCCATTGGGTGGCAGGCACATTGATACGTATATACACACGCGCACGATTTGCAACTGAAGGGTTAAATCCAATACAGCTCGCACGATAAATACGCCCTTAACTACATTCGTGTCAAAATGAACACACAAAGCTGGCTCAATATCATCGGGCATTCAAAAGAATTACAATACCCTCGAATAACATTCCACCGTGAATTTCGACTCGGCCGCGAGCAGATTATTCATTCGCAGGAACTCAATACACTTGGTCACTGTTAAAAGATTAATTAGCTCCTCTATCGACATTAATAACTACAGTGTCAATATTCATGTACTATGTAGTAATATGTACTATGTACTACGTAGTAATATTCAAACCATACGTAATATCCTGTTATAGACGCAATTTCACCAGATATTTGAATAGCGAAGAAATGAACTTTTGTTATATTTCTATATTCGAACTTGTAATTTTTATATATTTTTACTTTTGGAATTATTTTTAACTGTCAGTTTAGAATGGGGAAGTATTGACTTTTTAGACAGTTTCTAAGATAGAAGATCCTATCTATACGGCATAGAGCTGAAAGTTTGAAAAGGATCAACAGAAATTAGTGGAAAATCAACGCGAGAGAGCTGTTCATGACACGCGTGCTAAGCCTTTCGAGCACGAATGCAACGCATCGGCGTGTATACATGCGCGCGTGAAACGCGACAAGGGGTGGAGAGGCACGGTTTGTAAGGGAGCCGGGGTTGGAATGCGTGAATTCGAATGCTCTCCGATAGAGTTACGGGCCCAAGAGTTTCCTAATTCCCCGAATTTCAGGCGGCGTTGAGATTCTAAGTGCAGCTACAAGGTAAGTTGCGAGGCCATGAGACATCGAGGAACGGAATGAGTGAGTAAGAGAGACAGAGAAAGAGAGAGAGAGACAGAGAAAGAGAGAGAGAGAGAGAGAGAGAGAGAGAGAGAGAGAGAGAGAGGGTTGAAGGGATTGGTCGAAGACAACGATGCGAATGGGTGGTGCTGCGGGGACAAGCTGCGCCTTGATTTCATCGGAATGGCTCGAGGAAACCGAGAGGTGTTTAAGCATGCGTCCGTAATGAGACAAGGAAATTCCTAATAACAGTAAGCAGTTCCGAATGGGTATTTGGAAAATTTCAACGTCGCCTTCTGGGTTTACGCGCGTTTTCGAGCAACGAGATTCGTTTCGTTGGAAGACGAGGAAACGACAGGTTTTGAGATTCTAATTATCTGCAATAAGAATGTTGAATTACGATGTTTCTGTGTAAGATCGTTTAATCAGGAAGATAATTAAAATTTTTCTGTAGGTAATTGGTTGAGGATGACTTTGTTGAAAACATCTCTTTCTGTTAAATCTACATACGATCTATTAAAATTACAAAATTAATGGTAAGCGATTCTTTTTCTTTTTTTTTAGTATTGGTACTAGCACGTAGATGTTCGTCCAATGTACATCTATATTATCATCTTTTAGTGTTATAATACTATATATATATATATATATATATAAATATAATACTATATATATATATATATATGTATATATTATACTATACTATATATTATAATAATATATATATATATATATATATATATATATATATATATATATATATATATAGTATTATATTTCAGTATAGTATTATATTTCAACGTATGATTATTGTCATTATTGTAATTATTGTAAGATTCTTTCCGTATTATTCATACAAATAGTTGAATAAGTTTAACCATGTTTGATTTATTTGCTTCAACGCCGAACATTTCTGTCGTATACGTTTGAACCCTCGAATTATGACAACCCTCTTCGAGTTTGATTCACTCGTGAAGGGTTCCATTCAATACTGAAATAGCTTTAAGTGCCAAGAGGTCTAGGATCTATCCTTGATCTATTTGCTTCGAAGTAAGAGAGTTTTATAAAGGAATCTCTTGATTCGAGAGATATTAAGGCGTTCCGTTCTGAATTCTCAGCGCTTGTACGTCATGCTAGATGATCGATGATCGTGCTAGATTCTGGATTCGTGAAAAATTGAAATGTTCGAGATGGTACAGAGTGACAACTAATAACTAATATATGTAGATACGTGTTTCATGGTGCAACGCCATAAAGAACAATCCCAGTGATATGGCGCGGCGGGCTTGTAATATCAAGATAAATACTTGATGCATACTTGCCTGTCGTATAAAAACTTCGTCGTAATAAATTCTGCTTATAGAAGCTTTTTACGAGATGCGAAGGTTATCTTTACTTCCTCCTATCTTACGTTTACCAAGCTCAGCAACCACGAATGACACGAGGATATGTATCATTCTTCGCAGTAATGTTCAAGATACAGTCTTTTAATATTTATTATCTCGGAAACTCATTTTTAATACTCCCAAGGATGAAATAGAGGAAGTATGAATCAAAACAGATGAGGAAATTCATGAGAGATCATAAAACGCTACTGAAAAGTATCGATTGAAAATTTATTATTAATTAATATCATTTGATTGCAGGTAAGTAGAATGATTGGAGTTAGATTTGAAATGAAGAGACTACTCGATTTTAAGTTATATAATTTTAATTTCTACTTTTCTAGTCCTACATGTTGAACGATATATTCGACGATACATTACGACGTTTATCGCATAAAATGCAATATACGAATTAGAACGGAACAATCGAAAATTAATGTTCTGTAAAAAAAAAAAAAACAATATATATAAAAAATAAATGAGACATCAGAAAAATAATGTCCTTAATAACGTACAAAATTTCCTTTATTTGTTTCATTTAAATGATTCATACATTTATTTTCAATCACTGCATGCAGTTCGATTATGACATAGATGAAATGCTGTATTTGACTTTATCAAACGAAATCAATGAAATTCAAGCGAAATCCGCTCTATTCATTTCGTCCGCCAGAACATTAAAGAAATGCTTCGGCGAACGAAATATTCGACAAAGAGCGAAATCATATAAAAAAAGGAAGAAGAGGAACGACGTGGTGAATTTCCTCTCGAAGTCTCTTCTAGCTATTGACAAAGAAACAAACCGAGAGGAAGAGAAAGAATAGAAAAGGATTCGCTCTTCAATGAAACCGCAAGAACGTATCGACGCAATCGATCACTCGAACATCCTCCAGTACCATGAAACTTCGTATCACGTCGATTCACTTGATATTACGAACAATGTAATTCCCCAATATTTCATTCCTTGGACACTTGAATAAATAGTACTTTGAATATCATTTCTAGATCAGGCGATTATTCACCTTTCGACCAGGTGAAGTGAAATAATATTCTGCATTCCGATTGTATTGTCACTGTGCCTCCGATGTATTAATGCGTTTATAGCTGATACAATCTTTATTGTCTCTACCATGGTAAATACTCTTCGTATATTAATAAACGATTCATAACATATAACGAATGGCTTTTCGTCTGAACCGATATTAGCGAAAAGACGAATTAATTCATGACACTAGTTACGAATAATAGTTCATCTATCTGGCTAATCAATTATTATATTTATTTAATTAAAATTGATTACGGAATTGAATTAAATTGAATTACATGCATGTCACCTGTATTGATTAGCAATGTTATTTTAGGAACTAAATTAAGAAAAATTAAAAATTTCTACATTCCATATTGACGTTAATCGATATTTTACAATTCCAGTTCGTCCAGTATCATCCACAATATACATTTTATTCGTAATATAGAATATACATGCGTATGCGCGCACATATCACTATAGAATTAAATCGCTACCATAGATCAGCTTAAACTTAACGGGTTCGAAATACACACCGGCGCAAACGACGAACCCCTGCGAGTCCAGCTAAGTACATACACGAATGCTACTACATTCTCCTTACCGAGAAATCCGAACAAAACCGCCCTTAAATTCGACCGTGCTTAAACCCAATTCTCCTTATCTCTGAATCGCATCAATCACGCGTAACCATAGAATCTCTGCCGCCCCTCGCAATCTCCGACATCCCTCTTACGTATTCGAATGCATGAAGATTCGACGAACAGTGCCGGAATCACGATGTCCGGCCACGTGACACGTCACCCTAAGAGCACGCGTAGCTATACCACGAGGGGTAAGCATTGATATTTTTGTGTCAGTAAGGTTGGACCGTGCATCAAAGGGAGATCATACAGAGGCGAGTATAATCAGTGACAGAGACGAACGCGTAGCGCAGAGTGAAAACGAACAGGATAGGGGCAGAAGGTAAATAAAAGCGAAAGTGCATGTAACTGGCGTACACTTCGATTCACAACAACGAAACCGGCGTGCATTGTCGATGAAGCCAACACCTGGTCGGTTCCGGAAAGCATACGCCGGTCGGTTTTTTATTTTCGCTGCTGTTCGTCGTTTGATAACAAAGAATCGCGTCGAACGTTCGCGGGAGGCTTGGGTGTAAAGGCTGGTTTCGAATGGGAGAAGGAATGGCGAAATGAAGAGCGAAAGAGAGAGAGAGAGAGAGAGAGAGAGAGAAAGAGAGAGAGAGAGAGAAGGAAAAAGAGGTAGTGGTTGAGACCAGTGAAAAGGGTGATTGGAATAGGGGTGGCATATGCAGCGGCAACCATCACTTGACGGATCCAGTGCTCGCTCATTTTGCCTTTATTTGCACGTGCAAACGCTCGTGGAAGTTAAGTGTACGCGAAAAGTGCCAATTTTCGAGGGGTACGTGCCGCGTCCTATTACACCGGACATGGCCGATCGGAAGCCCACATCGACACCCTACCTCACAGCGTTTAACGTGTCAAGTTTTTAAACTTCTTTAAAATAACTTTAAGCGTTTAAGTGTTTTCGTATGCGCTTTGAAAATAATTACCAGGGATTATAGTTCACAGTTCTAATATTTTGAGATTTTTTATTGATTGCAATCACCGAACTTCGGTGCTTGTTAAAGGGAGTAGAAACTTCAATCGAATTAAGTTCAATAAAGTAAAAGAAAGATGAAATTGAATTTAAATCTAATTTTGGATTATTTTGATCTGACTGATATTTGCAAACGGAGCGTTGCCTTTGAAAAGCTTTATTCCTGTGAACAATTTCTTTTACAATGACGAAAAAGGCGAATAGCGGGTACCGCTAAATTATAAATATGACAAGATATATACCGAAACTGAATGAAATTTTCAAACGAACTCTTTGTATAGTCTTCCGTTTATAACTATATATTTAATATATAGCCTTAGTATAGTCCGTATATAAAGACTCGGTCATATAGAGACTAATAAATATTTGCAAGCAAGATATACTATTCTATAAAATGAAATTATAAAAGAATGCAGTGAAAATAATACAAGATCGTATGAAAATGCTAGATTCTGAAGAAATAATTAAAATAGATATAACGACACGAATATAATTAGCTACTAACATTCTAGAGACTGTTAGCACTGATTTGACTTCTTTACCGTTAACATGATTCCAAGATCTGATTCAAATCTGATGTATAGATATAATATATGTGTCTACAGTAGTATGTATGATGGTATAGTGGATGTAAGGGGTATAAAGGGGTATAAAATCGTAAATTCGATCGGATATTAAACGGCAGCAGGATTCTGGTATCGATACCTCTTGAGCCACATACTCGCGCCCACCACTATCCTATTTTACTATCGAAAGTTTAGAACTGTACTTGCAGAAGATCGTATGAAAATGCACAAGTTTCGCCGTTATTTATTTATTATCAATGAAAACTTTCACTTTACTCTCCCAACTGCTTCGTACGCTTCAAAAGTTTTGTACAAAGTAAGTAGCAAATTTATCGTGTTTTCTAGCACTGCTTGAGATTGAAATAAGAAGAGGTAAGGGTGATAAATTAATGAAATTTCAATGCTGTTTTTTTTTCTTTTTTTTAGAAAAAAAGGCCTATTTCTGAAAGAAGGATGTATCTTTTAGTCAGATAGTTGAATCGTTATGAAATCGTTCTTTAGTTTGTAACTATAAGGAGAACAAAATTCTCTAAGAATCGCTATAACGATTAATATTATATTAAAATCAAAATAATGATTTTTTTTATTTGTATTATTTTAATAGTTAGCGGAATAATTAAATTAGTAGCGGATAATCTAACAAGCAGAAGATTTTAGCCGTAGTTCCATATTCAGTTCAATTATGAATTTGCATGGGTATAATTAAAAAGGTGGAACCTGGGTGGAGAAATGTTTGATACGTTAAATATCATAAAGGATATTTATTATACTTTGAATATCTTATACAATTTTACATATCTTATGAGATTAAATTCGTCATAAGCCCATAAAAATTCGCAGTTCGATAATTACAATGGCTTTCATAAAAAACTTCTGTTTATATTTGCAGAATACGTAAAAATTTTACAATGCGAAATTAGGAAGAAATGTTGCTTACGGGCCGTTTTTTTAAAACGTTTCTCCGTTATTGTCTACGCGGAAAGATAATTTCGTGTTGAAAATTAAAAGCGTCCATAAAGTAGATCGATAAACGTCCGAGCGTCGCTGGACGAAACCAGGCGATAGACGTTATGAAATAAAACTCGGTATAAATGTCAAATGAACTTCCTTTGAGAGAGCTAATTAAAACGCCAGGAAAAGCATCGATATTCGTTAATGAGGATTTCAATCGAAGGCCAATTAGCCAAGAACTGACGACACACAAGTATCTCGTTCATTTTGCCACTTTCGAATGACTGTTGACCGTGAAACAAACATTGTCCCGCTTCTTTCACTTTTTCGTGTACAATCACGACTTAAATAAAACCTTGATTAGTTAGTGCTAGATTGGAAATGGAGCGTCGAATTCAAAGCTGTTCGATCTTCGATATTTTTCGTCTTCGAGTCTCAAACGAACGAAACTGTATTCGTCAAACTGATTCGAATTTTTACTGTATTGTATACTATCGATAATACTAACCGTATAGCGTCTGCAGAAATTTCCTACCACATAGATTTTTGACTTTACATTCGAAAAGTAATTGGTAGAGTTAGCATCGCTATATAATATTATTTAAAATTTCCTAAAATATTACTTCTCGGATATAAAATGAAAAATCCATCTAGATATACAAACTTATATAAATATCATTTAAAAATACACTTAATTATTAATTATTAATATGTAATACTTGATATCAACGATACTAATAAATTATTAATAATAGCCCAATATTGATCACTCCTTGTTTACCCAACATTCTTTCTCTCAATTAGCCGATATAACTGAATCACAGGAAATTTCAGAGATAAGGGTGGCTCATCGAGAGCGATGTCACCCATAAACTTCGATCTTACATGATTAATTAAGCGACGGTCGAGCGTGATTGAACAAGTGCTCGGGGTCGGGCCAGGTTAAGGGGGTAGAAGGGGAGGCATTATGGAGCCGTTACAGCTCCTAGCACGAGGCAACAATGGGTCGCTTGAACAGGAGCGAGATGAAATTATTTGGTCGATGCGCAATTATTGAGAGCTGCTTTGTAACGCATGCTTGTATCCCGCAGGCGTTGCGCCCAAGTGCGACCAGCACCGCACCACGAATATTGTTCCGGCTAAATTGCTCTGCGTACCGTCTAAATTCTATTCCGCCTAAATACGCAATCGTCCAGCACACCTCATCATGTTCCTTCTGCTTCGCTATGCGGATCTTCCAATGATAGATACTTTGGCTCTCTTTAATCCCTTTGTTGAATTTCTTCGTCATATTACACGATGCTCGTCCAGAAAGTAATATTCGTTTTGACACAGCAACGATACAAACGATGCATTTTAAAAAGAGTTTTTCGTCTCTAACTTTAGTGTATGTATATACACATGTATCTGGATATTTTTCGTTATAATTAGCCCTTTCCTCCTTCTTCGAACACTTATTCAATATGCTGCTACTTCACGTCGCGAGTTCACATCTAGTAGTATTAAATTCAGGCCTTATATCGACCCTCTTACGAATGGTTCAGCCATAATCTTATTACCGTAAATGCTGTATATTGCTGTAACGACGGTGAATTCCTTTATGAACGAACGTTTTCAGCATTCGAACTTGGACGATATCAGCTACATAGGCATAAAATTTGGTACGAATTTGGTACGAATACATAAATGAAACTGAACGACCTTTCATAAGCACATCGTATCATTCTATACGGTTTCTATACGTAAATAGATATTAATACTTTCTGCACGATCCCCGTAATTCAGTGAAGGTCTGCATCGAGATCACGATAACACAAAACCATGTAGCGAAACTATTTTATGCGAATCGATATAATGTTAACTGTCTTTTGAAACGGCGCTTTATTCTTTAACCGTGGTTGAATCAGCTGACGGCTGTCTTCGGATCGACTCGGATAAAGAATAAAATACAGTGAAATCAAATACCGTTTGCATTTCATCGATGGAAGATTCCAACTCCCTCGTCTTATCTTACATTTTCATGGTGGAAATTAAATCGAAATGTAGAAATGATTATCAAGGTGACAGGAGGAAACCAAAATTACGTTATTATTATTTAATAATGAACTTTCTCCAGCTTTTCCAGTAACAAACTAATCGTATCGTCGTCAAATCATTTGTGACGTGTTCATTACAATCTTAAATATTGTTAAATCTACAAGTTTATATCAACCCTGTTAATTCAGTGTTACAATCGTTTGAACTACCTCTGTTATCCTAATCGACTAAACAGGGGAACGACTGATTCGTGGCGTCGATTATCAGAATCGTAACGAGAATTTACGCCTTACGAGAATGACGCGTTTTCCTCGCGATCGCGCCTCTCCGCGAACCGTCCTAACAATTACATTGTCGATTACACTATAACCGTCACTGTTATTGAAACGCGAAAAAATTGAAGCGAACCCGAGTTCATTAGAGATAAAACTTTTCTATGTAGTTTTCTTCTCTCGAATTAACTTTTTTGAATTAAAATGAATCTTCGAGGCGATAATACTATTTGATTAAAAATTCTAAAATCGTCAAAGTAAAGTCCATAACTTGCAACTTGTACAATTTATCAGCTTACCAACATTGTTCATTACGCAAGGGGACCCTGTTCATTGTTACCCTGTTCGCTAAATCGCGACGAACCTCGTCTAACAACATCGTCATTCTACATTCCGCCGTTAGTTCCACCCAAAAACGATCTACCGAATCTCAAGTATCGATGTAATACTTGTGCGTAGTAGTATGTCAAAGGTTCCGACGGTTCTGGTGATCCGTGTACAATAAAGATTCTTAGCGGTAATGAAATTTTAAGCCTGGACTCACTATCCAAATATCGGATAAGAGATTGAAGGACCAGGAGCAGCAGCGGAGGCACTTTATATCCTGACGTCGATAGTCTCCGGGAGCTCACTTTGCCTCGGTCCTTTGACCGTCAGGTTCGGTGGCACGATGCACCGGGCAAATAATTCGCCCCTCAAACGATTCCATCGATCGTTTCCATCGTCGTTCCTCTTGCCGCTTCTCGCAATCTCTTTCTCCCTCTTTTTCAATCGCTTCTCACCTCCGGCCCACTTCTTTACCCCTTCTCTGCTCGTCCGAAATAGCCACGTAATCGGTTCCACGGTCTCCCTTAAAGCGGCCAATAAATCAGGGAACAACGATTCGTTCGTGTATTCAATCAACAGAGCTGGAACGGTGAAGTGGTTTCGATTGTCCATGGGTGAGATCTCAGGCCGATAGCCATTTAACGCGTGATTAGACTGGTAACCGAAATGGCGATAGGCTCTGGGAATAATTATTGTCCTTCTGTTTTTTTTCTTTTTTTTTTTTTGTTTTGTTTTGTTCTACGGCAAACAATGAAATGACACAAGAATGTTACATTAACGCAGTCCAGTAATATTACTGGAAGACGTACAAGTATGACTTACGTATAGCTTTATTAAGATATAAAAACGTATTAGAATATGATAAATAGTATAGTAAATGAAATAGAGTTTTGCCTCAAAATAAAAAAATTAGTAGTCTCTGTCTCGAACTAAGCAACTCGCTGTGCCCTCTTCTTTATTTGAACTCACCGACAGAGCGAGATATCCGAGAACGAGCAAAAGGTCTATGAAAGCGAGAAGCCATAAATTTTTCTGGTCGAACGAACAACGACATCGTTTGGGAGAAGACGAATGGAATACGTGTGATGGTTGCTCACTCCAGTATCAGCAATCTTGACACATTATACACCGTTCGATCGCTTTATTATTTGTCGCTATCTCGAACCTCTCGCTCGTTCTCCGTATTCTTTCTTGTTCCCTACGAGAACAAAGTCAAGCTGAATAGTATATCTGTCTCGTAATAAACAACTTGTCGATCTCGATCATGTAGCTTATTTCGGTGCAGAAATCTACATAGTTACATGTACAACGAGCAGTCGTAGGTGAGTATAGAATTTAATGGCACGAAAGTTATTCGTAACCTCTTACACGCGTGTTGCATAAACTGAAAATTGATTGGCAAGATACGAAACATATAGGGATACAAATTACGATAGAAGTTCTTTTATCCGAATTCCGTTTATACGAACCAGTTTTTGTTTACTGTCAGTTGTATGAAATCGTAACGGAGCCTCTATTATCCGAACTACGCTCGAGCGTGTTTTCAATTATACGAACGCGTGTTCTGAAATTGTACGCTTCTAGCTTTAGTCCGTGTGTTTTGTCTAAGCTGACATATAACCGAAGACAATTTGTGTCGAAATTGTTGTTCAACCTTGGCTATCCGAACGTCAACCTCTATTATCGAAACTCGTAGCAACAGCCGGTGAGATAACAAGTGAGCCTTTATTATCCGAACTCATCTATTATTCGAAATATTTAGCCCTCTGACCGGTTCGAATAACCAAAGTTCTACTGTAATAGCAATATGGTAAACTATGATAATAAAAAGGTATAATAGATAAAGTACAACGTGAAGTATAAGAGCTAAAAAGAAAAAAGAAAAAAAAAAAGAGTAAAAACAGGTGAATCTTTAGCCACATAAGTCAACGTTATACGAAGCTTACTTTTGCAAGACGTGCAACGGCATGCTTACTTTCGAATCTCACTATAAAATACATAGAATATAATCTACCGTCTGTTCGATCTGCGTAACACACGTCTCTCCGATACATTTCGGTACGAAATACAAAATGTAAAGCAAAAAATACCTGAACGTACCCATCACTCACGAGTTAACCATCGGTGAACGTTACCATATCAAAAACATAACAATACTTTTTTTGAAAACGAGTGCAAAGCGACCCGCCCCGACGTCGACAGGAAACCGCGTCTCCCGTGGAGATTTCCATTCTCTGAATGATTCGGTGACGGAAACGCGACCGTCGTTCCGTGCTAGATGGAACGGCGATAGGTCGAAACGCGTTTATAATTTAATAATGGATCGGAGGGTGTACGCCGGTGGGCCGTTCCAATGGATTCTTTTCTCGGTCGGGCCCTGAATGCGTGTCACCTTTATTCGTAATAACGCTCGATGACAGGGGACCGGTGGCCATTGTCACGCCTGTTTAACTGACGTGAACAGAGGCCGTGGCTCGTCCGTCATTCGTGCGAGCTTTCGAATCGAACGATCGATTCGAACCACGAAAATCCTCGCGTAAAAACGTACCCTCATCCGACATAGTAATTCTCCGAGTTTCCAGTGCGATTATCAAATCTTCTCCAGATTTCGAAATTTATTGATTATCGACGTGTTTCAATTTCTTTTCTCCGCACTCTTGCACTTTATGTTGAGCGCAGATGTTTATATGGATGCATGTATACAGCGGCACGAAGTATCGCGTTGGAATAATCTATTTAAAGGTGGTAGTAACTTTTTCGAACGAACGATAATTAATTGGACGTGGACATTTTGGAAATAGACATTATTCGCGAAAGGATTAAGGTTGCATGTAAAAGAATAGAAATGTATACGCACGAGGCGAAAATTCCACTAATCGATACTATGATGGCAAGTGATTTATGAATTTTCGAACGTTTCCAGATTTTCTGTGTTTCTCGTATTATATATCGTGTGAAGGAATCTTAATCCCCCCCCCCTCCCATATGTTACAATAATGGTGTCACGTCGATTCGAGGTTATTTAACGTTCCGCAAGTAAGGTGAAATATTGGTACTATAGTTATGACAAGAAATTTCATTACAAACTGACAGAGTAACGATACAGAACAGAGTAGACTGAACTAGACTATCGAGTACTGACTTGGGAGGGCTCTTATATCAAGGGTTTGGCTCTTGTGGAGGGGTTATCGCTGGACATAGGTATGTGAGAGCCGGCTATTCAGTCACTGTTTTATTATTATTTCGATAGCTGTGGTATGCAGGATGTTTCGTCTGCTTGATTACTATTCTCAAGAGGGTGGTCCTCTTGAGCGTGTGACAATGGCACACGTACAACGATGATTATTTTAACGTTTAATTGTAAGATACGAATAGCTAATTATCGAAAAAATATTTTGGAAGCATATATTGGAATATATGTATCAGAATATGCTTATTGGAATATGTGTATTGGAATATACGTATTGGAATATATAATTTTCTACTAATATATTCGAATAATCGATATAATTAACTGAATTATCTATAAGCGAGTTTATGCATAAATGTTGACACTTTGAATTGAAAATAACTGGATATTACTTCGTGAAATGTGTCAGCTAAGTCTGTGAGTTAATTTTTTATTCTGTGCACTGGCCTTAACTCAATCTCGTATTTTACGATGCAGCCACTTAGGCGTACGGTTGAATTTGAATGCGATGCACGAGCCCCGAAACGTGACTTGTTTGCGGGGAAAGTATTCCGCGGTGCCGGAAGTTAATTACAACGTTAAGGGACGTTCTTTGTAAATCGGATCAAAGCTCGTATTCAGTAATCCAAAACCGCAAAAGTTGTGGGCCGAAGTTCCCGTCCCTTCGTGCTGCTTCCTCCAACTTTGGCAGAGCTATGGCAATCGAATTTCTATTTTGGACACGATGGTAGAATTGAAACAATTGTTTATTTATGTATAAATTTATGTATAAAAACGTTTTGTTATCGATTAATATGATCCAATTAACTGAAATTTAGACGCCGCTTGAACTAATACAAGTCCTTATCCTATTGATACAAGTAAAAGTATTTCGTAAAAAAGAGCAGACTATGTTCGCATCGCGTAAACAATTTTGCCAAAGAAATGATCATATACATAATAATCCTTACTAGAGAAATTTTTTCTTTACTTTCGTATTTCCGAACTCTCGTTCTCTCATCCTGAACGATATACATTGCTGAAAACAAATATAGAATCACTCTTATGAACGGTTTTATTGCACCAACTAAGCAAACAGCTATGACAAAATACTATACTAAAATACTATGGATAAAAGCCAACTTTATGATACCAATTCAAATAATTATTTAAGGATATGTAGAGACAGAACGAATGATCTTCGAAATATTTAGAGTAATGCTTCTCACAGTTTGCAAAACGTAATCTTACAAAATTCATTTATCTTCGCTATCGGAAAATCGAATTATTACTAATAACGCAAAACGTAATAATACGTAAAAGATAGGAAACGAACCCAAACAATAATTCGAAAATTGTTGAACCACACGTTGCAACGTCCCATAATTTCTCATCTGAAAACCCTTTTTCCTATAAAACCGATACCGGTGCAACCACTCAAAGCATAGGAATAATTCAACTTCGAAAAACAAAAGAAATTTCCGAGCATAATTTACGCAAACGAAAAAAGGATCCAAAATAATATGTTTTTCCAATTTCAATTCCCCAGGGAGCGGAATCCCAAGGTCCTAAAGATCGTTCTTTCGACGAAAAACGCGCTACTACGAAGCGTTCAGCGATGATATTGCGTTTTAATTTCGATCGAAACAGAGAAACGTTGCGCGTAAGATTTTTCTTTTAATGTTTCGCTCGTTGATCGGTCTCACAGGGTATAGGACGGAGGATTTCGAATAAGAGGATCGGCTCCGTGTATTTATCGTTTAAAAACCGTTCGTTAAAGCGTATGAACATATACTTTGCCCATAATCCTACGATTCGTCCTTTCGAACCAGCCATATTGTGCTCTTTCGTGGATCTGTTTGCTTCTCTATGCGCACGATAATCTATATATACTGCCGATGAAAAGTTCGTGAGTCACTTATCCGACGAGAGGGAAACTTTGGTTATTTCAGCGGAAAAAATATAAAACGGGAGTAGTATAGAGTATAGAACATTTCTGTATTTTCTTAGTATTTTTACTATTATTTTACTTGATACATCCTTAGTATTTTTTGATAGAAAGATATCTTAAGGTATTGTTTTTGAGAAATTGTTTTGAGCCAACGAATACAGATATTGATTCTGTTCTTGGTATTTCTGACGAATTGTAATATTTAAAAATGGTATTGTAAGGTGTATTCTCTTGTTAGTCTTAAGTATAGAGTAATGTTTAAGGATTAAGATGGTTTGAAGTAGAAATGCCGGGGACGAAATTAAATTGGAAATAAATGGTAATTCGTGTTCTTTTATTTTGTTAGTCGTAAACCATACCACGTATTAAACTAATGCTTCTTATTACGATAATGGTAAAGATTAATTATTACGGCAATGTAAACATTGAGAGTAGAATTTATATACGTTCGTACAATAATTTTTATCCTGAACTATCGCTTTTGAAATAAATACCTTAAATTAATTTTAAGCTATTTCAATTTCTCAGAGGGGAGGATCTCGAAGCTGTGATAAATGTTCTACGTACACAACGATCTCTCAAAACAGAAATTTAAAAATTACAAGAGAAGTAAAATATAACCACAGGAAACTATAAATAATAACATTATTCGTTAACATATAAAACATAAATTTTACACTTTTAAAATGTTTTAGAGTTACATCCTACATACAATATATTTAATATCATCTTCAATTCAATAATCTGGTTATTATATAACCTTCTATTTATCCTAAGATCATTTTACACCTCCATCGATAATAATTTCTTCCCTTCTTAATGAGAAATTCGCATATTTATCATGTTCTTATAAGAATTGATCGCGAATTCTTCGGCCGAACATTCCTCGATTCGGGTACTTGTGCAATTGTATGTGCAGTTATCTACGACAGTTGGCAAGCTCGTCCCTTCCCACGCGTCTTCAAGTATAAGTATCTATATATATGTACATCGAAATGAATTCCAAGATTTACCATTCGAGCGACGGAGAAACAGAAAAGAAACCGCGAAACTTTCCTGGCTATTGTTACGACACAATGGACCACACCCCCATCCCCCCAAGTTACCCCCTTTTCGTTCTCTGTCTCTCTTCCAGGCTCGTATTTAGCTAGATAGGCTGGCTGTAGCAATGTAAGGGGTGGGAAAATGGGGGTCAACGATCGGCTCGCCGGATTAGCACGTTTACTGATGTAATATCGCGTTATCGGATACCAAACTGTCTGTTAATTAATACCTTTAGACCCGTTTTCACGCTGTAGAGATCCTAGGATTTCCCTTTTTTCAGGCTTCCTACATTTTAGGCGTTGTAGTTTATGTTTCAGCTTCGAGGGTGAGTTGGTTGTGTGGGAGAACAAGAAACGTGTTGGAGTATGTCAGACTAATTGGAAAGTTGTGCCATTTTGCTCTTCTTTCTGTCTTCTGGGAAAGGTTAATCGTTTCAGGTGGAATTTCTAATTATCTTTTAATAATAATATTTATTTCTGTTTATGGCTGTCTTTTTACCAATCTTTTGCACAATTGAATTACCATTTCGTTACAATTGAATACCATATTCGGTTTGGGATTTGAGAAGTTACGGGTTAATGGTTATTGTAGGTATATAGTTATTTTTACTATATATGGTATATGTATCCATACATATGTTTTATTATCTTGTTAGATATAGCATTACTTTTCGTAATTTGTCAGTTCACTAATATCACTAATTGATAAGTTATTTTTCATTTATTGTATTGATAGATTTTTCCAAAGTCCACGATCTTCTCAATACGTAGTTTCCCTCCTGCCAACAACTTTTACAAAAACTTCAAAGGAAATTGAAAAAACTACCTCCACTGCAGATTTGTTTGATCGATCTATCGGTCGATTTTATTCGACGATGCGAAATTATAGAAACTAACAGGATCTTCTATTAAAAAACTTTATTCTGAATATTTTTCTTTCTTGGTTGATATTGCACAGAGTAAAAACATAAAGGCATTAAAGTTTAGAAAGGAACTCGAAGAAAACAAAGATATCGATGTTAACGTAGTTATTTTCCAAGTGTATAAATCATAGACTAGTTGCTTCGAAATATTATCGTTTTAATTGTGAAGAATTTAAAGCAGATATAATGGAATTACGCCTCTGTTGAAGACAGTTATTTTCCGCGAAATGAAACGGCTGCATTATCTTTAGAAATTGTGCGTTCAAACGACCGGAGCGAGTTCCAATGAATTTCTAAAACCCCCCCTGCCGCGTTCGCAGAACACGGCCAGAAATTTTCTGGAATTCTACGAATGCATGCAACGTTTTATCCCCTTTTTCTATAAATTGGAAAACAGACTTGGCAACGGGCACGACACAGATATAATCTACTTGACGTACAAAGAGAAGTCGAAGATTTGATTTCGCAAGGAAAGAAATTGCTGGAGATAAAATACACTCGGATGCTATGTTGCAAAGTTCTAAATAAAAAATGTATTATTTGTCTTATTTGTTCGCCGTTAAATGAGATTGTGATTTATATCACAAAGGAGAAATTATTATTATTAACAAAGATTCAGGTATTTTACTGTTCTTTTTAAATCCACGATATCCTCGAAGAAATCAGGAAAAAAATTCATTACGGATATTCTTTCCTTTCTTTCAATTTCACATACTCTCAAATATGATAAAAACTAGCCATTCGTCAAACTCAATTCGACTGGAAAATCATGCCTTTGATTCCAGGATCTTTTCAAGACAAACATATTCGATATAATTCAGAAATTTATCATATTTCCCAAAAGCAGGATAAAAAAAGAAAAAAAAAAAAGAAAAAAAAGAAAAATACTTAACTCGATTTATCAATAAATTCAAATTTACAACATGGAGTTATAATATACAATATAATAGAACATAGATGACTTTTGTCGATGTGATAAAAAGCGAGTATAAAAGTTACTGAAATTCATGGTGTATCGATCTTAATCTTTCTATTTATTCAGCACTGTGTCTTCTTTCGAGTGTGACTTGACTATATTTTAAATGGAATGCAAACACACAAGACCGGAATATAGGCTGTGAATGGCTTGTGGTAGCGCATGCGTGCGCCATCCACAGTCTGCATTGCAGACACGTGCGGTTTTAATCCCATGGCACTAGAGATAATATGACAGAAACCTTGCATAAAATCGATTTTTTGACATGGTTAGATATTATGGTAACAGAAAGTTCAGATCGTGATATTATATGTAAATACAAAATTACTTAACTTATTCATAGGCAGAAAGTATGTTTTAATAATACCAGACAAGTCGATCGTGATACGAATGAAAGTGATCGATTCGGAGTTTAGCGTAACGAAGTTCTAGAAACTCTTTCAAACTTTTCTGAGTCCGGAAGAAAATTTTTAAAAGTCCAGCAGGAAAGACGTTGTTTAAAGTCCGGTAAGACATTTCCTTTGTTTTATCTGCCTCTTCTTATACAAGGTGATCCGTGCAACTGAGACATTTCAAAATCTCCTTCCCGTTGTGATTATGGTATTTTACAAGAAAATGGTAGAGGTAAAAGGGAAATGGTCCAAAGAGGATTACTTTTCCATGATCGTATTCCTTTCACAAGTGTAAGAGTACATGTATATATGCATATACAATTGCATTGTAAATAGTTTGACGACTCCTTGAAAAGTTACATAATATTTTCCGGTATATTATAATATATTCGGATATACTATATATTTAAATTAAACGGAGTGTTGAATAGCGTAATAAAAGGTCGCGCGTTATTCAACCCAGGGGTGGATACTTCGGTCGTATCAAATAACATCGTGAAATATTGTGACAGCCCTTGAATAAACGCAATTCGTAAATTTGTAGGCGTCCTGTGTCATCTCATAAATATAACGTGCCTCGCAGCTGTCATTTAGTATATTCTTTATCTGGACAAACTATTCATTAGATTAAATATCTAAGTTCTTTCCTTTCTTTTCGCTCTATTTATTCTGTTTTATTTTTTTATCCTACCCTTTTATAATTTTCTTATTAAATCTTTTGTATTTCTTCTTTTTTGTATATTCATTTAGGGGAGAGTCGTGTAGTATCGACCGGCATACACTACCAACTAAAATTATTTCCGGCTTTTTTCACCAGATATCAGCACCTGTATTCGAATAAACAAACGAATATAACAATTCTGTGTAACATATTTCGGAGGCGCATTGTTTATTCCGTTGTTTTCGCTGTTCTGTCATGTTAAAAGTATGCGTCGATGTTTCAAGTATTAAAAGTTATTTTCTAGAGCAGATGTTTTGTTTCTGAGATAAGTAAATAATTATTTTCTATTATGTATATTATATTTACACATCCATCTGTATCTATCTACCGTATCTACCATATACTATCTATATTAAGTGTAATTACCAGTCCCAGTAGTTTTGCGACTTTCTTTCTATATTATATACATTATAATCTAAAGCGTTTCGCGTGTTTCTCGTCCAGTACTAACTAATCTTTTTTATCTGTTAGTTGAATATATTGGCAACTGAAATTAGATTAGAAGGTGACCGTTCAATCTTCCCTCTACCTTTTTTCCCATAGAAGAATGTCCGAAATTCCAAAGTAGAAAAAAGGGAAACGAACAGAGGGAAACACGAATGCGTCTTTGAAGCTACCCCTCGAAAATAAAATGATCCAGAGACAGGCCGCTGGGGCTTTTAATGCAAACACTGGGCACACGTCAAATACACAGACCAAGAAAATATCAATTGTTTTACTTGTGACATATGCAAGAATAAAATTTGAATAAAAATGTGTATTCTAATATCTATCTTTTTCTTAACATTCTCTATTATTTAGACCGAAAAATCTATTGATTAAATAATCGGTCGATACTGGACGACAATTTCTTATTTCCTACAAATTTCAACGATCTTACTATTGTAAATTATCAATTTTTGTTATCGAATTTCGCAAAATTAATTCTTTCCTCCTTTTAGTTCCATTTTTATTGCAGACTCGTTTGTAGAATTTTGAATTTCATCGACTCTAGGCCAAGGTAGAATAAAAATCGTTTAAAGCAGTCGGTCCAGACTTTTCGCCATACCTCTCTTTTCGCATTATATGTAGCTGAGAGAAAACTCGTATCCGATATGTGACAGATTGATCGTGAAAGAAATGTAGGAACTGACGTTTATTTGCTAAGTACATATGTATATTACTATATATATTTTGCTAAGACAAAATAGGTAGAAAATTCAAAAATCGAAGATCTTTGAATTTAAATGGAATATTCTGTCTACCACGTGCTGTATCTTATCATGTCATATCGTAGATGACACGATCGTTCTTGGAAACTCCATTGCACAAGTGCGGTACGCTCTTCGTCTTATAGGACGTTACCTCGTCAAACTGCATTCAAGAACAACTTCATCGATTTAAATGTTTCTGCATATCATGCGCATTCTATACATTTCTTTCTCTTGATATTTCTCATGAATACATAAAAGTCCGAGGTCTAGCAGTTGTAACGATGCTCTGATCCAAGTCATTAATGATCAACAATCAAACTCATTCGAATCCATTCTTTCCGTTCTAAACCTGACCGAAAATCTGCACAGTGCCGCGTCTCCAGAAAAGATGCACTTTACGAACACGTACAGAGAAACGGAATTTCGAGAGACTCATTAGGTTTCACCGCGCGCGACCATCCAGATCGGGCCTCCTGATAATACACGGGGTAGCCGTAATTCTTGGGGTCGATATGGCGTTTAAACGAACCCCGATAGCGATTCCCTCCCTTGAATGATATGAATATCGTTAATGGAGCTGGTTGAACATGATGCGGTCGTATTTCGGAATCGTGCGATTCCCAGCTCTACGTGAACGGAATGAGGCCGACTTAACCCCGCTCGTTACGTTCGCTAATTAAATTATGTGCTCTGGAATTTCGATGGTTTCCACCATTCTGAAACGCACGATCATAGGAATCAGTTGTGTATTCACGTACATTAGAGTGAAACGAAAAAATCAAAATTATGCAGTTTATTACGAAGTAGTTAGTTAGTTATGAAGTTAGTTTACGAGGAATGAATTTTTGAAGAGGTGTAGGGATCTTTTCTTTTTTCAAAGGAAGAAACAGTTTAAAATTAATGAGAATCACTGAAATTGTTCATATCTGATATTCGAATTATTTGTAATATTTCGGTGGAGGGGAATATCTAGCTAAGTAGGCAAATTGGGCAAGTAGATCGAGATTTATTTGGTAGATAATAGACGTATATGATAATTAGGAGTTAGACGGTAGATACTAGATATGAAAGAGTAAAGTGATATACTGTTAATTACAACACCCTTTAATTTATTCGTATATTATAAGTTTATTAGTGTTCTAGGATGAATTTTTATTCACAAGAATTGTTAGCACATAATTGATTAACTAACATATTCGTGAGATATAATTTCAGAATAAATTTAATAGTATTGTATTAAATACTTCATAGATTCGCGGAATATTATTGATTTATTAATAATATATCAGAGGGTAAGAAAAATATAGGTAATTCGCTGAAAAAGACGATAAAAATAATTTTTGAGTGGCTTACAGCACCTCAACAAATTTATCGATTGAATTCAGAATTTAACAGTGAAATATATACCACTATAGACGACAACTATTGTTCTTTATTAGAAGTCAGGAGCAACATAATCAAATTTTGCACCTGTATCTCGCTTTAACCCAACTCGCAAACACGCGCAATTCCGCGAAGCGATTCCACCGTCGAAACGGGTTGTAACTTACGAAATATGACTTTGGTAACGTTGCACCCGCCAGTTTTGTTTTATTTCTCCCTTCCTTTTTTTTCTCTCTCTTTCTTTTTTTTTTTTTTTGTTTCTTTGTTTTATTTTGCGACCCCCCCCCCTTCATTTTGTTCTACATCGTAAATCTGCCCGTTGTGTCAGCCGACTATCTCGAAAACGCGAATTTAAAAAAAATCCAGCGTGACACGGCGTAGAAACATGCAACGCTATCACGTTTCGAAGCGTCGCGTCGCGGTCGCGTCGGTGATTTCAACGACATCGGGATACAACTCCGGGAAATAATGAACTAATTAAGCTGAAAACCTCTGGTTGGCTGTAGGCCAATCGTTTCCAATTTGTTGTTTGCTGTTAATATCCCTTTTTTCCGTTTTTGCTGTAGTCTCTTTCAAAGAGGGCTGAAGTGGTTCTCGGATGTCTTGAGCATTTAGTTATAGAAATTAGTGTAATTCGAGTATTTGCAATGTTTGTTACAAATTCTTTATCTTGTAATATATAAATCAACGCTTAAAAATCTTGGGACATGTCTTACCTTCGAGAAAGCTTCGGTATCTATACAAATTCTATGTATTTCATAATACAAGGTTCAGTACAGTGAATATCAACACTTTTCTACAGATATAACCATAATTTTCGACATTAACTAAGAATGTGCACCGATAACAAAAAATTAATCAGTTCTCCTGTGAGTATAGCCATATTCTTGAAAATTAAGTAGCAGTGTACGTAACAAAAAATTAATCGATATAGTTAATTCGAACTCAAAATGAAGGAAAAACGGTATTATTCGAGAGTCCCTACAAAAGAGATTGTAGAACGAAATTTTGTATTTGAACGAAAGAAGGTCGATATAATTTTCCTCGAATAAGATAATACCTACTGCAAATTCGCTTCACTATCGTAAAGCTCATTCATAAAACTCACTATTTCGATATAAAAAAAACTGCATAGGTACTTTTTGCGAACGAAAATCTATAAGACAACAGCCTGAAACCCATGGAAGCATCGCGAACCTAAAAGCAAGAAATTATTCATACTCCTGGGCCAGGATCTTGCGATCGATCATCATCCACGTGCTCTGGCGTGTGCGTACACGCGTCAGGCCAGAAGAATATCAGACGGAACACGGTAGCGCATTTATCCACGACAGGAATTTCCCTTACACGTTTCCACCGCACACAAATCTGGTAACCTACGTGCACATATCGGACAGGGATCGCGATGCCACGACTGCCTCAACAAATTACCAAAGGGCGCCGCCCGGAGGCAACCGTTGAATTCCGTCCCTATCGATTTATGCTCGCGGCGTGCGGTGTCGTTTTCGAAGCTACGGGTGAAACTGCGCGAGAAAAAAAAGGAAGATACGGGCGCAGTGAAGGGGAAAGGGCGGAGAGGAGTAGGGGGGGAGGGGAGGGACAAGACGAAACGAAAAGGGGGGAAGAAATGGTGGCAGGGAGAAAAAACGATTCGTCGAGGGAATCGATGCAACGAAGCAGCGTAGTGGTTTCGACGAATCGAACTAAGAGGCGAAGAGAGAAAAAAGTGAATGGAAAAAAGGAAATAGACGTGGTTCGCTCGAACAGAGTGAACGAAGAGGAGAAAACGGGACAAGAATCCAGAAATATCAGCGGGCCTCGCGTTTCCTCGCCCCTGTTTCGGCGAGTCGATTGATTGTCGATGGAACATCGAAGCTACCACCCAGGGAATCGTATCCCGTTCCGTCAGGAAGTCAGCCACTTCGTATTAATCTCGGCCAATTATCGATAAACGGCTGCCGGCTAATTATCCGCGATTCATCATTTCGACGCGCACCCGGGCTAAAGTGTGCACGTGGGATTATTCAGAGTCTTTTCGATAACCAACTACACGTAATATGGGTGTTATATACGTAATATGGTTGAGTCAATGAGAAATACATACAGAATCTGAAATAACTCGTTGGTTATTGGTTTTATCGAAAAATATCTTGAATAAATTATGTCACGTTTCAAGGGTCTTATATCGGACGCATGCAATTTTATCTTTTAATATCTTATATTTCCTGTGATACATCTACTCCGGGCGAGAATTTACGCCACCTCAGTTATATGGTATACATAACAAGCTACGTAAGCAAGATATAGAAACAGAACATTAGTCGGAAATAGAGCAAAGAAGTGAAATTCGGAACAATTATTTGTTATATTTGTAACTTCTTTTACTTATTATCACCTATTAGGCTGAATCCAAAGCATGTTGATGAGACAAGATAAATATGCTCGTTTGTTTTTCCATAATGAATTAAATCTTTAACTAATCATTTTATCAAAATACGTCTTAAACGAGTTATGTTTGCATTCTAAGCGACTCAAATCTATGGTATCATATTTTATTTTCTAATATTTTGTACTTTCCGAGATATCAGGTGGACTTTGAGCTATCTTGGGTAGGACTTCTTATTGGCTCAACCTGTGTGTACATGTATATCATGTATATTCGAAAGGAATTTGTTGATGTTAGAAGGAGAAGTATCGAGTATTGTTTGAAAAGAGTTTGTTAAGTGAAATTTTCTTACGAATAATTTCTTTTTAATAATAATTTCTTTTTATAATAATTTCTTTTTAAAAATGAGAACTCACTTTATTTGTTGCAGATTTCGTACGAAGATTAACGATCGTTAACTGGTATCGTTGATTCAATTTGAACAAGTGAACTTATTGTTATGTTGGTTAAGCTTGAATTAATTAGGTTTATGTCAGGGTACTTCATTTTATTTTAACATCAACATTTGAAGTGTTGATTCAGATGATGCAAGAATTTTTAACGTTTCACAAGTTGTTAGGTATCAGTGGTCAAGAAATTAATATTTCTTATTTACTTTATTAACTGGTCAAAGTTGTAACGATAATAATTGGCAGTTAATCAACTTCTCAACGTGACAGCGTAATATGGATTGCTTAAGTAATTTTTATCTTTTAGCTATACAAAAGTTCATTAAGCGAATCAACATAGCTGTAACCTGTCTTCTTAATACAAAATTAGGTTATGAAAAGTCCGCTATTTTTAAAAGAGCTAAGTCCGCATCGTATGGAAGGGCCTGTTTCTCTTTATTAAACACGGCGTGTGTATACTTTTAATCCTATTGTTCCCTTTACAACGTGAGCTGTTCATACTGGAACAAGTAATTTATTTCCACTGGATCAGTTCGTACGCAGTCTTATAAATAATAAAACCTAATTAATACATATTTGCATCTTTGCTACAACAAAATTAATTTTTTCCTACAACAACTACTAGTATTTTGTGCAAATTTACCATAGTACACACAATCACTTAATTAAGTAATCTTTCTTTTAGCAATTTCTAATTTCATTAATATTTAATATAATTTATTGATAATAACTTTATTTCTTCCATTCGTTCGAATGAAATTTCCATGAAAGGAAAAATCTTTATTAAGATCTAATCTAATCTAAATAAAAATATTGATATAGAAATTTATTTTACAAACGCTATTACGGAAGATAATACAAAATTATTATGTTACCTTTAAACAAAATTCAGCCTCAACCTAACGGCCAAACACACACTTTCTGCCGTAAGAAACGCGAACAGAAAATTAATCCACGTGTCTCGTTCATTGCAGGCCTCTCTATTTCGTTGAAACGAAAGCAGCGCGAGAAGGTAGCACGACTTAAGAATCGTCTCCTGCATCCGCTTCTCGAGGATCGACTCGCGGAGCACGATAACCAGGTCGATTGCGCTTCTTACGCTCCCGGAGGATCCCAGCTTCCGCTTTGTTTCCGCGAACGTTCGCTGAATTCTCGGGAATCGACGAAATTATGGATAGATGCGTATTTGAAAACACACGTGCTGCCGGTAAATGAGAAAGAGAGGCGGGGGAAAAAAAAACAGGGCGGAAGAAGGGAAGAAGAGGGGCAAATCAGAATGGAAAACGTCGAGTCGAATCGCGCGATCTGGCGGCGCATTGTTTGCGCGCGGACTGAACAGCTGAACGGGGTAAAAAGCGGCACAAGTTCGACGATTTTCTGTTTCGTCGCGAGTGAAACGCGCCAGGTATTAAACTGCCTCGCGCTTACCGCGCTACACTGGGTGGGCTGGAAATTTTTTAAAAAATACATTGTGCGAAAAGAATTTGGTATTTATAGATTCCAGGCAGCGTTTTCTAAATTTTGTCCGCTCGCGACCGGATTTTGCCGGGGAAAATTTTACGCGACCCTAGTTATGTACATAAAAAGATACATAAAGTAAATATACGAACAAAACATTAGCCGATAATGAACCAAAGAAGCTTAATTTGAAACAATTCTTTGTTATATTTATAATGTTATTACTCATTACCACTTGTTAGGACAACAGTAACAACAAACAGTAACAACAGTTAGTAACAACAAACCCAAAGCATATTGGTGTTTGTTTGTTTTTGCATAGAGGATGAATTCTTGGATAAGTATTTTATATAACGGAGAATTTTAACTGTTTTTTTTTTCTTTTTAGAGTTAATCGGTATTTTGATTTTACAATCATCAGTGATCGTCATTTTGCAATAGGTATGTACTATAAGGTGTTGTATGCGCGTTTAAAGCCATTTTAAAAATTGCTAGAAATTCTGTTCTAATTCAAAGCAAAAGCTCGTTTAAACGATTTTTTAAAAAGCTGCTGTTATGTTGCAAAGATAGTTGTAAAAATTTTCTCGACTCATAGTTTAGGAAGCCCTGATTTAAAGGATCATAGTGGTTATTTGAAGGGAGAAAAACTCGCTTAATCAACGGAGATGTTAAAATAAATATATTTCGTGTAGTTTACTTTAATTTCACTCTGTCGTGTTCTTTAGGCCATTTTTACCAACTCAATTATACGTGTTTTCATCTTTAGAAAATGTTGATGTTCGTGGAAAAAGCATGAAAGAATTCTTTGATTTTTGCTTTGACTTTATGGTAAATTTTTTTTTCGATTACAACATTGAACTTTGAAAAATAATAATAATAATTCGAAGATCATAGTACGGTTAAGTACTTGTACCTTGTGGCAACGTGTTAGTATATAATTTTAGTTATTATATAATTAGTTGTTACATAGCATTGGTTAGTATATAATTTTATTATTATAATTTTACGTGTAAAGTATATGATTTTAGTTGCTAGCGTAGATTTCGAGACATTGAAAATGCGTCGGCGAAATCAGGTTTGGGTTACATCTAGGTTGATATGTTGGAAAGAATTTGTATTATAAATGGTGGATGAATGAAGCTGCTGGAAGCGTACCAGTGGAAGATGATCCATTTTAAAATGCTGCTCTTGGAAATTTTGAAATTCCGAGCTCGTCCGGTGTCTTTGAGAGAGAACGAACGCTAAAGAATTCATGAGCAAATTCAAAATATAATTTAGCTAGTTAGTAGTTACTGCATACTCTAAAGTTTCTTTTTAAAGCTTTCTGTTATCGCTTTTGTAAAATTAGCAGTGGTGGGATTATTATCAAGATGTCTCTGGTTTTTTCTCATTTATATTTTTATGTTTCTTACTTGCGAATCGTGTGATAATTTGTGTGACTATTTAGAAAGGAAATGCGATAAAAGGAATAATATCGTTGGCAAGTTTACATGTTTATAACGTTTTCTATAAAAGTATTAAATGTTTTATTTCTATGAAAATATAAAATTTATGTTTTGCGTTAAATTCTACGCGAAAAATTGTAAATTAACTCTTTTAATTGCAAAAACGCGATAGAAATACCGATGTCACCGTCAAATTTTTCACGTGCATAAAAATTTAGATACTCTGTTATTTTCTGAATAGAATTTAATTGCATGGTTGACGTATGACGGTACGATATTTATATATGGCATACGACATTTCTATAAAACAATTTAATAAGATTCTAAAGTATTTTACAAAGCACGTAATTCTATGTTAAGAAGTGCTCGGATTCGCGTCAACACGACGGGCACATGCAAAGGACATGTTCCGTAGAAAATTAAACTAAATTCTGACATGAAATGAATAGCATTTTAATTATATGTTGCGAAGGTCTCATTTACGTTGAAGCGACAAAAACGTGAAATGTCCTCTCTGGAACGCAGGAAGAAAAATACCAACTTCGACTGTATGTTTTCGAGAATATTCTTTGCTTTGAGATTCGGTCATATTTCATGAATATTTCCATATGAATCCTTCGATGCAATATTGTGAAATTCTAAAAAAAGGAATCCATAACCTACAATTTATAACCAAACAATTCACTACCATAATAAATTAGTAAATTATTGTGCAAGAAAAATATCCATCTTTCGCTTCTTTCTGCATTTAAACGTACGCATTAGAACCTTCACATTTGCTCGCAAAGTAATAAATTACTAAAAATATTTCTACTACAAATTTCAAGCGTACAGATATTCTAACATAACAAATTTCACAAAAGAGGTACCAACTCGCGTGCCTTTTCCACAACTTTTCACGAAGCAAAGTTTATTAACCATCCAAAACAAACGTATTTCTTCGAATCCACTAATAATACTTCTACCACAGTAGTTCGAAACATGTAAAAATCCTAACGCAATAAATTTCAAACAGAAACTTCCAACACGTGCGTTTCTCACGATATTCTATTAACTACGATTGATTCACCATTCAACGCAAACTCATCTCTCTTTATAATTCTAAATTTACACTCTTTTTAAATTCGCTAACAGTTTCACAGTCTCACCGTATCCCTAATCCACGTCTATTTTTTCCTACGCTTTACAGCCAGCCTGGAAGCTCGTAAATTTGTCAACCCCTATTTCCAGGACACCCGTTGCATGCACGCGGGTACAAGAGGATCGTCGCGCACGCGAGCACGCGTGTCGAGGATTGTAAAGCGAAAAGACGAACAGGTTATAAGGTCGCGTACGCCGTTTGCGTCACTGTTTGCACACTTTGTCCTACCTCTTCTCCCCATTTCTCACCCCCTTTTCATCCCTCTCTGTTCCATGCGCCGTAATCCACCGGGGCAAACTCAGTCGTCTATTACGCTGACGTAGTTTGAATTTTCATAGTTACCCTTTCGCGTGATTCCGCTCTCCTACGGGGATAGCCTGTATCCGATGGTCTACAGTCTACATAATCTAAAGTTTCGGGAAATTGTGAAAATCTACCGCTCGCTTAACCCATCTGTACACGAAACCTACCATCAGCCGTTCGCTGGCAAATTGAATTCAGCCGATATTGTTCGTTTGCCGACTTTGATTCCACGAATACCGCCGCGATATCAGTCTCGCCATGATGCTTGCCGAGTTCGATAGGAATCCTCATAATCACCGTTCGAGAATAGCTGTTGGAATTATCTTAAGTTAATTTGATTTTTTTTTTTCATCGAAGGAAACTAATATCTTGGAAATGTTATCGGTAGGGCTTTCTTGCCCTGTTTGGTTCTTCGAGTCCCTTAGCTTCTCGAATTCTTCGCTTTGTTAAATTGTTTTGTTGAAGTTCTTTGAACCTAGTTCGAAAGCGATTTTACATGATGTTCAGCGTTTGATAGAATCTTGCGAGAGAACAACCGTTGAAATTATTTCCGGTTAATTTGATCCCTTTTTCGACGAGGAAAGAAAAATAACTATATCGTTGGGATCTTGTTATCAGGATTTTAGTTTTCTTTGATCATTTTGTTTGAGCTACTCGAATTACAATTCGGTCAAGTTTCATTCTTCAAACGAACGCCGATATCGTTTTCAGAAGACGTTCAACGTTCGATAGAAATCTACACCGTCATTGCAAAAGACAAATATAGTAAACACGAATTTTGGTATTAGGACTTTTGCAACTTTTTCTTCTTCTTCTGTTCTTGAATTCTGTTTTTACAAAACGTTTAGAATTTGACAGAAACCTTCGCGATTGCTATTAAAAAAAAAAAGGATATCGAAATAATCTGATGAATCCTATTGGAAGCAACTTCGACACCAAACTTCACCGACAGCATCTTTGATCGACAACAGCTTTAATCGACGGCGGTATTAATCGACAACAATAATGTTCGACACAGAGTTTAACCAATTGGTTACAGAAAGCTGGAGCAAAGTACGAGTTTAGTTTCGAGTATTATATCAATGTGGGTGTTAGCTCTGTCCACGTAGAGAATACAATGTCGTCGGCTGAAGCTATTATCGGTCAAAGTTGTCGTCGACGAAGTTGATGGATAGTTGTCGGTAAAAACAGTATCGGTGAGATCTGTATCGTTGATTTCAATGAGATCCAGTCTGGTGATTTTTCAATATTTCCTATATTTTGATAAAAGAGTAAAGAATATTGCTCTAATTTTGTCATCAAATTCATCGCAACTTCTTTCAATAGTTAAAATTCCGGTGTCATCTGATGTTTTTTATATTTTCCAATTATATCCCCTTTGCTCCATCGCGATAGCCGAGGACACGGTAATTTTAAGTGTAATTTTCTTTAAATGAATTTTTTGTAGGATTGTGCAACTGTTGTGTTTTTTATATATACGCATGTAATATGGAGATAAGAGAAGTTCTTTAATTAAACAGTAATTCTACACCGTTAACTCGCTGTCACACTAAGCTTTTTAATGGTTACATATGTGGGAGTTAGCTGTTCAAGACTTAAATATTTTGCTAGATAAGAACTTTTGTCATTGTGACAATGTCTTTAATCTTTGGTATTACGGTATCAGATAAAGATTATATTACTAAATAATTCGCAGAAGGAAGAAATGGTTATATTATTTCTAAGTTATAAAAAGTAGCTTGCTAGAGAAATTAGATACCATGAAAATGAAATCATACGATGGAATAAAATGAATCGATATATCAATGTGCAAATACTTTCTACAGCCAGCGTAATAAACTCGGCCTTCGCGTTTCACCTACGTTGTGTCTAATAACGACTTGTCTACTAATAACAAGGAATAATCAACCGTACTCATAACCGTGAAATATAGCTGCTGAACTCGATGCACTGCTCGAAGAGAGAATCGTGGAACATCGAATGAATATATATACGAGCGACGATAAACCGAACGAGTTACGCGATGTATCGAGAATCGAGTTCCATTTGAACAAGTTGCCACGTCGAAAGTAGGGAACGAAATGGCCAGGAATCTTCATGCACGTGACGCGACACGAAATCATCTTGCAACGAAATTTCGTCGATATCTCGGGCGAATTTCGTTTCTTTCTACCTTTTTTATTTTTGTATCGACCATACGATGAAATACTATTACGAGGAGTTACGCGGTGAACACGGGCGATCCCCCGTTTCAATAATCTTCGTTGAATCTTATCACCGGTCCGTAAATAATTGATATGAATGTAAACACCAATTCCTTCAAAAAGTCGATAGTGAATTAGTAAAAGTGTCAATTGTTTGCCAATAATGATTAATAATGATTGATGATGCGCGTTGGTACGAACCGTGCTTCTAACGTGATAAACCACAGCTCGATTCTTTAGGGCCAGAATTGCGGGTCACGGAACACTTGGTTCACGGATTCTACTCTGTCCGCGGCATTCGAACACTCGCGATTTTACGATAACCGTGTCTTTATCGTCTCTTTCGTTTTAGATCACGTCGGGGTCACCAGTCTGAGGTAGTAGGACGTGTATTTTCCTTACAAAAAAGAATTTTCCTTACAAAACTGTATTCACGAGAAATTGATCTGCTTGAAGAAATTAATGCAACGTTTTAATTTCGTTAAGAATTTCTTAAGTAAAATTGTATTACTTATTTCTTACGGAATAATTTGAAACTCTTGATTGCATTATAAGTGAAGCTGCCTAAAAGACCTAAAAGTAAATCCATGTCAACAATCAGGCTGCACGATTACCCCGAAAGTCGATGAACTACGGTGGTCCATTTCTTAAATCGAAGACTGTTATTGAACGAAAGAAAATCCTTAACGAAATTCGAATCCCTTTCAACAGGCGAATCTTCCCCTGTGCTTTCTTCCCGGAAATGTAATTTAATGTTTGTCAGGGCGCAACGAGAACGCAGACAAGGACAAACGGAACGTAAAAAACGCGAGCGTGTCGCGACACCGATCTTCCCTTACCCACGTGTCGTGCGCGACGAGATCGAGCGAAAAATCTGACCGAATACGGACTACGCTGGGAGATGGCGACCGTATAAAAAACTCGAAATTTATGCTTCTTCTGTGTTGAATACTGACGAGGCGGCACCACGGACAGCCGAAGGGCATAGATAAAACGCGCGGCGGGGTGAGTTAAAGGCGGAAAGATTCGCGTCATATTTTTCGGGCGAATCGTGCAGCCGGGTTACATTTAGCGTTCATCTCACCCCCTTGATTTTTCTTCGAAAAAGTTCTCGCCAACGGGATGGAGCTATAGAAGCTTCTCTGAATCTCGTTGGATTGTACAGTCTTTCACGAATATTCTCGTTGTTGTAGTTCTTTTATTTAATTATTATTATTGATCGTATTATTATTATCAATGTTATTTGTTTATTTATTTGATACAGGGATACTTTTGAGCTATAGGAATGTATTCTTGTTCGTTGATTATTTGATAATAGAGATACTTTTTCTAGAAACGCTATTTGCGTTATAGGGAAATATTTTCAAAGAATTCGATTATGACCAGACTCAGAATCGGATTAGACAAAAATCACGATAAGACTCGCCGATATCTCCTAGGAAAGACACAACCTCCAAGTTGCAGCTTATGCAACCAGATAATATCCACCTGACTCTGCTTTATGAATACCGAAAATATAGAACCCACGGACTTAAGTACAAGTTGAAGCCGGTGTCTTGATATCAAAGGACCACATCATTAAATTATCTAAATTGTCTCGAAGAAACCAACTGTACGACAAAATCTAACCAAAGGACAACGAGTCGATGATATGGTTGTTAATGATCCAGGTGCCGATGCGAAAGCCGAAGAAAATCGAAACAGAATGAAACCATTATCGTAGAATTATAATTATAAATAATAATTATAATATATAATATAAATATAATATATAATAATTATAATTGAAAAGAAACAGAGTAATGTTCGGTCAGTACAGAGCACAATAAAATATTTCCACAGCATCGTAAACCCAGTTTCCTAACCTAAACAGGAAACACCGAACGGAGCATTGTGTAACAAGAATTACGAAGCATCCGTGAGTCGTATTGTCACGTTCCACGCGCACAGTCCTGGTCGAATTAATATTCATCGAGTTGCATTCGTAAATTGAACTCTTGATAAAGGCAGCGATGTGCAACAAAGAACAAGAAGCCAGCATGGAAAAGTTACGAGGGCGAAAGAAAAGGTTTCCGCATACTAACAAAATGAGAAATCGAAATCGTTCCGCGGAGGAAATTTCAAATTTATGTTGACGTCGTGTTCAACTCCGGATAGAAATAAGAAAACAATGGAGAACAATGGAGAATGATACGCGGCAAGAAAGCGACGAAAAATGGGGAATGAAAAGCGGTTTGCAATCGTGTAAATGTTCGTACGAGCAAAGTCCTCGATTCGAAAAACACGAAGGAAATTTTCAGACTTTCCAGATACGAAGACTTTCCTCACTTCGTACGTATAGCGTGTAACAGGATAGGGCACGAAACGCTCGTTAATCGGTTTCTTTACTCGTCGCAGATGTTCCGTGGCATCGCTTCCATCTCGAAACCGCTTGTTTGCATGTTCGACGCAGTGGAATCGATGATTTGACCGATCGAATAAGATAATTAATTGTAATTTCACGCGATTTGTTTCGAAGGGAAAAAATGAAGAAATACGGTTCATGAAATATCAAGGAACGAAATACGAGAATGAAAACGAACGAGAAAGGTAAAGTGATCAGAGATCAAATTAGGATCGGAAATGGGAGAAACTATTTTATAAAATTACTCTACAATGAATTTCATTAAATTAAAACTGTGCTTACCTATTGCAATTACTTTTAAGATGTTCTAATAAAACATTATAAAAGTACTAAACGAATCATAAACGAAAATGATAATATAAATAAAAAAAAGAGAGATTTATGAGAGATAATACATAGAAGAAACTTTCTAAACTTTCATAAGGATACAGTAAAACGAGATAAATAAATACTTGAAAATTCGCGTTCTTTTAGAATTCACAGCGTAGAAAATCAACAGCTATGAAGAAAAAGGAAAACGACAAAAGCCCGATGGAACAATGAAGTTCTGCAAAGTTCGTTAATAAGTTATTCTTGTTCTAATGTATCTTACCCGTTTCTTGTTTCATTTGTCTCCTTTTTTTCCCCTTTTTTTTGTTTCTTTATTCGAGAAAAAGCAGCGTAAAAAGCAGTTTGCTTTTCTTTTTGGTATTTGGTTAACCAGAAGCTTGTCACGAAATTCAAACAAACTCTTCACGGTGAACCACCGAAACTTTCGGGGGGGGGGGGGGCGGCGAAAAAAAGAAAATACAGGAAAAGGTAAATTCTCGTATTTCAGCGAGGTTGCTTTATACGATTTCGGTAATGGCGCGCAAGAATTCTCTTACAAAGTGGAAAAATATACTCACGAACGTTTGCTTCGTACGGCTTTTTTGGCTCGTGATTAATCGCTGCTCTACGTACCTGCGAATAGAAGGATGAGAGAACATGTAAAAATCGGTGATATTAAGATACCGTTTTGTTTGTAAAATCAGAGGTGAATTAGATTTATTTAATGGATCATGGTTGACGAAATTGGGCACTTTATATATTAATAAATATTATTAATAAATTTATATTATCATATATATAAATAATAAATTTATATATTAATTTGTAAATTAGGTAGTTTTCCAATTATTTTCATAATAATTATATTTATTTAGTCAAGTATCAACGACGTACATTATTAAATAAGCTAAAGTTTTTATCATTTAGAATAGATATTGAATATAAAGAGTAGCAAAGAGCTTTTCGAGATTAGTAATGTTTCAATATTCGATCCGATAGTCGCGAAGTCTCGTTTTAATATAAGTATAAAACAATTGTTTTAAGCTATGTATTTATACCTCTCCCTTTCTCGTTGTAAGATAAAAAGATATAACATAAATATCTCTGAAAGATACATTATTTACACTTACTACGTGGAACTAGAAAAGGATAAATTACAAAATTTATAACTCGATATCCCGCTCCATGCGATCTTCGAGAGAAAAGAAAACATACGTAACTAGATAATTCGAAGTTTGAAAAAAGTTACAAATCAACTACTCGTTATATGTATATAATAAGAGTAAATATTATATAATATAATAATAAATTGACAGAGATTGTGTTTATGCAATAATAACAATAAAATTAACGATAAAAACAATATAAATCGGTTTCAGCTGTACTACGTTATGTATTATTCACTTAAACGACCATCAAACTTCTACAATCCCAGTATTCCATGCGGAAGCTTTCAAGTGAATCGAATGCACAAGATTTTAAGAAGAATATACACGATAAGGTCTAAACAGGGAGCGGCATTATCTTAACGTCATCGTTGAGGGGAAGAAAACGGAAGCACATCGGGCGGACCCGCCACTCTCTCTCTCTCTCTCTCTTTGTATTATTATGCATTACGAGAGAGAGAGAGAGAGAGAGAGAGAGAGAGAGAGAGAGAGAGAGAGAGAGAGATAGCGGCCGGCCACCTGTTTCATTCGAGTTCGCCGGCCATTTTGTCGCGCCACAGCTTTCAGCCGGATTATGAACAGCCGTGCTTTATATCACGGTGGCGCGCGTTCCGAGCGAAGAGAAGCGGACGGAGTAGCGAGCGGAACAAGAGGCAAATCCTTCAGCCTGAGATCTCTCGAGCAACTCGCCTTACGAAATGATGCTTATGATAACGCAACTAAAGCGGAAAGGATTTTCTTCTTTGCTTCTCCTCTTTTTTTCCCTTCCGCCCATCGTATAGAATAGCATGCTAACAGTATGTTTATGTGGATGTACGAGTTGTTTTCTCGTAGAACAAGTATAGGGGATGAAAAGAAGATTTGGACGATGAATAGAGAGTCTGGAAAGTGTTTGCCAGGAAAAGTGAATTTCGATTTTGTGATGAGCCCCGACGTAGAATAGAATTTATGTAATAAAAGTATGTTTGTGTAAATGTTTGAACTGTTTTTTTACCGGGGAGGTACAAGTTCGATCGAAACGTAGACTCGGTTCATGAATTTTGATTTTGGTCTCCTCCTTTGTTTTCTATTTCTTTTGTTCGTCCGATAAAACATGGCGTAGAATGGAACTTGCGACAAAGCTGTGTTTCAGCGTGTCTTCTAATTATGTAATTATCTTTCCAGTTGTACGCGATATCTGCAACAAACTTGTACTGAAGATCTCCAACAATCCCCCATAGAACCAGCTTCTTCCCAATCGATACAATGCCATAAGGACATCCGCAAAAAGCGGATCCTCACGAACATGCCGTAAATCAAGCCTCGACTCCGGAGTTGCAATGTCGGACGATACATCGGGACGAAAAATTTGACCGGCTAGCTGGGAAAGAGTTTCATCTTCAAAAATTGAAAAAAGAAAGACGTATAAAAATAAAAAAAGATAAAAGACTAAAGAAGAAGAGAAAAGAGGTGGATCTGAAATTTATGTTTCCGACAGGCAGTGCTCGGTCTTTCTGAAGAAGCCACGTAGAGAAGAGGGACTTTGCACCTTGGCGAACAAGGGCTGCAAGATTCCGAAAACGTTTACCTCTTATCTCTCTCTCTCTCTCTCTCTCTCTCTCTCTCTCTCGTTCGTTCGCTCACTCGACTCGACACTCGACTTGGAGGGCTGCTCGTGCGAAGTTAAAAAACGAGGAAAAGAGTAAACGAGAGAGAGAGAGAGAGAGAGAGAGAGAGAGAGAGAGAGAGAGAGAAAGAGAGAGAGAGAGAGTGAAGCAACGCTTCTTTTATCAACGCTGGCGAGAGGTGGCTTTGTGTCCGATGAAAATCGTGTCAGAAACGCGTGAAAAAGCTCATAATGTATGTAAACGACCGGTCGGACCGGATCGTCGGTCTCTCCTGGCCGGTGTGAATTCGCGCTAAATTTCAATCGACGTCAGCTCCAACTGAAAGAGCGCAATTAACTTGGGAGCGGGAGGAAAAAAAAGCAAGAATCGGGGCGGAATCGTGCTTCTTCAATGTGTGTTATACGTTATACAGACTGTCCTAGTAATCATGGTACAATAGGGTGATACTAGATTCTAGACGAGTAAATGAATAGAAAATATAAATTCACATTTTTCCATATGGCATTTCGTTTATGATAAAATCACGTTTGAAGAAATTCTTTTGGTACGCGTGAATTTGGCTAATTACCGACTGGATACGAGTAAATAATCAGCAGTTTTTCAGAAGATAGAGCTTGAATGTATTTAATTAAGAATTAACTTAATATACTTACACTGACAGTTATACGTATTCGGACATTTATTAGGACAATTTACGATGTTAACATAAATCGAATTCTTTTCGCTACATTTATTTTCCAATTATTTTATTTGTTCGTTTATTTATGTTCGTGTCATATATGTCTTGTAATGTAAAATAAAGTAAAATTTGTTAGATTTTTTTCAATAATTCTAACGTGTAAGTGTCCGAGTAATATATGACGGGTAAGTGTACGAATGCTTGATAAATTTAATCCTCCCTTACTGTTGCTGACGTCGCCTGTATACTATAGTCGTTTAAGTCCATGCCGTTCCTTTCGGGTTTTTGTATTTTTAAAACTCTAACACAAAAATTCTCGAATACTTTTCCAAGTTTTTAGAATATCGTCCAATAACTCTTGCCGCTACGTGTAACTTAAATTTGTTCAAGGAAAGTAAAATTTAAATGTATGGAAGGTATGGAAAAAATGAAAAATGACATAAAATTACTCATAGAAAACGAAGCAATATGCGGATGGAGGAGGGTTAATTAATTTAATTCATTTTCACGGAAACAAAGCTATGAAAAAATTCCACGCTACATTTCCGATTTGTTTTTTTTTTCTCGGATAGAGATGCTTCTTTGTCAATTATTCCGCGATTACTGGGACACCCTTTGCGAAGAAGTATATGTAGATTCTCTTGACTACAGTCTGAACCGAGACGGTCGCTGTTTGATGTAATTTCGTTGCTCTGGGATATTTTGCGGCTGCTGCTGGTAATCACGTGACCGAGAATGCGGAGAATATGGAAATGAACTGTTCGCGTGGAACGGTGTGCGAAAGTTAATACTGTAGCAACACCGCTTGAATTAATTCGCTTGTAGTCTTTCTATCGGCTCAGAGGAAAGTTCTCTCCCTTTTTTTATTTTTGTTAGAACTGGGAAATTAAATAAGCCCGGGATAGAGAAGTTGTGAAATAGTTAAACCGTTACCATGAAAGATTCGAAATTTATAGATCTATATCAGCGCTTAAACACCAATTTATATTCCACGATACACGCAGATTGTAATAACTATAATAGAAAATGAGATTCTTATTAATATAAATTTAATAATCTCTATTTTCTTTCCAAATACAGTATCAATTTCGGACAAATTTTCAAACCACTGTAATCGTTTTCAAAATGAACTAAAGTCCTTTTTTTCAAACCAAACATCTTCTTTGCCAAATAAAAGATCAACCTTTCCAAATTTTCCAATCTGTGCACTAATTCTCGAAACGAACAAATGTCTGTATTTCCCAAACCAAAAATCTTCTTTTCAAAATTTTCGAATCACCGTACCCATCAAAATGAATAAAAGCTGCTCAAGCGTTGTGGTAGAAGATCGCTGCCGTGACGCTAAATTAACGACGCCAAATTTCGACGATTAGTATACGCGTGATACAGGTGAGGACGCGTGCAATTTCCACGACACGCGAGTTTCCCGATATTACGTTTCTAATGACCGTCGACTAGCCAAGGAGCCCATAAATAATATTGCCCGTTCGCTGTTACGGAACGAACCACGGTCAGATATTAGTTACAAGCTGTGGACTAATTTCCAACTGGATTGATGCCGAGTGAAAACGGCTGCGGGCGATTCGATCGATTCTGAGGTGAATTCTCAACGGGACGTCAAGGTGATTCCAGCTTCATCCCTGAAGCGGTAATGTGAAATTTGTCGTCACGATTAATTTCCTAGGATAGCGTGGATTACACGTTGGAACGATGAGAGAGGATTTGCAACTGGCACTTGTTTACAGGGATATACTGGTAATGGCATTAACAAGCGTGACTGATACGATCATACGTGCAGAATTTCTTTACGTTACTCGAAAATCATCTTCGAATATTAGCGATTAATTTAACGAATCTCAAGACTGTGTAGACGATGGAATATCTGAGTTTCTATGTTCTTAAGTGTGAATATATTTACGTTAAATTTGCTGCATATGGCATGGAATTGTATAGAATTTAATAAAATTCTGTGAAGTAGAAACTGGCTTGTAATAGTGCCTGTAAAGACGATCTTGAAATAGCAGGAAGTATATAATTCAATTGATTTGTGAATAGGTATATTTAAAAGTAGTAATCCAGGTTACCATGTTGTTTGAATATAGATGTGTATATCAGAAATTTATTAGAAATGTCTTAGGGTTTGTAAAGAAATTCGGGTGTCACGCGCATTGGACATATTCCAAAATTAAGAAGGTCAAATGTTAAGAAGATGATGAAAAGAAAAAGACAGAAGGAGAGGATAGAAAACGAGGAAATGTGTTTTGTCAGGGGTTTGCGGAGTTTTAGCGGCTTTGGTAGAGTTGTAGCGGCGCTCGACAGCAAAGAACAACTAACTCTCTTTTCAACGGTTTCGTCCGATTTCGAGCGATGTCGAGCGATTTCGACCGATTACAAGAGGTCGACGAAACATAAGCAAAGCCGCGACGAAGCGTAAGTGCCGACAGGCCTAATGAGCCATCGATATCCCTTCTGCCAAATACTCGGAAGAAAGCGTACGTGACCACGATCGCGGACGCCCAACGAACGCGTGCGTAGTGGCGATATCGAGAGGCGACAGAAAGGAAAGAAAGGGATTAAGAGATCAATCTTGATCGAGAGACGTACGTGAAGCGACAGTCGTGCGTGAAGAGTCGATAATAAATTGTCGTCCGTACGAGTCGCGAGTCGAGAGTCGAGACTTGCAACGAAGCCGTTAAGCGAGTCAATAAACGTACTATTAAACGAAACGCCGAGTATTTCTTTGGCACCTTACACGTTCTACCGCCTCAGATTCATCAGTCATAGTCAGAGCTATCTAGTTATGTGCCTTGTACGTCTATGACATAGAAGAATCCAAATTTTTATGAAACTTTCAAAATGTATACAATGCGTTTCTTCCTCTTTACAAACCAATTCTACTTAACGTGTAAGAGTAAATATTGGAAACTTTTCGAGTTATTCGCTGTTAAAAATTGTTTCTTACATTTCTGCAATCCGGAAGAACCGTCGTAAAATCTTATCTTGATAAGAGTTTATCTTGATAAGATTCTATGTGGATTACGAAGAACAAATAGATTATGCAATATAATACGATAAAATTTGATTAGATCATATATGTATATATATACTACAAGCAGGAATTATAAAGGCAATATAAAAAGCGACAGATTCTAGAGATTTTAGTAATGCTTGTAGAATCTACAATGTGCGAGTAGATCATACTAAACTAGACGTTACAACATTAAGTCGAGGGACCTCCGGTGGTCCCACAGGTTCTACACAGGGCGCCAAAAGTTCCAGGGCACCAAGGATTTCAGAGCTTCCGTAAATTCTAGAGATTCTGAAGGGTCCAGGAGTCCAGAGGTTCCAGAGATTTCAAGGATCCCAAATGTAACGCGGAATTTGAATAATTTCACGGATTCCAAATATTCCAACGATTCCATTACGTCCGATAAATCGAAGATTTTAAATGATCCAATGAACGCAAATCTCAATTTTGAACATTCCTGCGGAGTTATGTTAGAGCACTTGGAAAGCCACGAAACCCTCAGAATTCTGAAGTACCTAAAATCCCATCTTTCCTAAAATTCATTTCAGCTCTCGACTATCTGGACTCTCGTAATCTTGAGGAACTTTGAAACATTCAAAACTTTGAACATACTTTGAAAATCACTGAATCTCGGTGTAACATAAGTAATAGAAGTTACTATCGCGTTCCATGACTTTCTACTAGATAAAATTCGATTAGTCCCGATTCATTCATACATCTAGTTTGAATTCGTTGTTCCTAATTCTCGACTAATCTTCGACTGGTTGATTAACTGTCGCATTTTTCTTGATGATTTATTCCTAGACAAATCGGTGTAACTATTTCCAAAAGACGTATAAACAGGTTTACAGATGAAGTTTCGAATGGCTCTGTACTTTTCGTTCATGTGACACATTTAAATAATAGTTTCAAATATTCTACATCTGTCAAATATCAAATATGTATAGCTCTTTGAACAAAGCACCTTTTATCACAAATATCCTTTGTAGTTTTACGTTAACATTCTTTATTCGACCAAACTAATGATCTTGCTACCATACAGTCGACAAAATATATATTAATATATATAAATAAATAATATAAAATATAAATATAATATGTATAAATATAATATAAATAAATATATATAAATAAATAAATATATATAAATAAATATATATATATAAATAAATAAATATATATATATAAATAAATATATATATAAATATATATATATATATATATATATATATATATATATATATATAAGATATCGTGTATAATGTTCTCAAGGAATACTATCGTTTCTCTAATTTTCAATCTCGATAATTCAAAGAGATATAAAAATCTCGTTCGAGAACGCAGGTGACGCGAAGTCAGTCGAGTATCGAGAGAAACTTGAGCCGAAACATTAAAACATGTTCGATACGGGACTAGAATTTTATCGTCGACTTCGAGAGGGAGATTAGTTAATGAAAGAGGCTGATGAGCCTGAGGAAACTTGGTGGGAAATTGCAGGTGACTTTTGCATTGGAACCCGGTCCAATCGACGTAGATACACCTGTCTCGCGTAGAAAAGTAGCTCGAAGTATAATTAAAACGAAACGTATCTTGGAAGTACTACGAGACACTCCGAATGCAAAATAATCTAGAGGAATAAGATGCTGGAATTATGGTTTTAATTATCGCCTGAATTCGTTTTGCACAATTTACTAATTAATAATATCGAGAATAATTGACGAATTATAATTTATAATTACAATTTGTTAGTATAAAATCTATTAGCTAAATAGTTCAATTAAAATTAGCTAAATGTAGTTTACATACGTACGACTGAATACAAAAAAGAATCATGAAGTTAAATATACCGATGTAGTTTTACATTTTTTCTTCCTCAAATGTTGTAACTTATGTATGCTGAAACGCGTGATTATAAAAGAAGTTACGCATATAAAAGTTAGCACAGTGTGCGTGCGATACATATTCATAGAGATACAATTCACGTTCATAATTTTGAATAATTAAAAAAAATAATAAAACGAAGAAGTCTCTTTGGAAGATTGTACAGGAATGTGTCTATTTGAAAAACATCGCGTTGAAGAACATGGGTCAAAAACATCGCGTTACTATATCTAGAATAGAACTTGAACGTTATTTTTTATCAAAATGAAAAATCTTTTTTCATAAATATAAATGGGCCTTTGCAATGCTTTTAGAAATTTCCAAGTACGATCGAATCGAAGTAAAACGAAAAACGAATAGTAAAAGTATTTTACATAGGTAATACAACCGAAAGCCCGTATAGAAACGGGGTTGCAAGCTTAGCAGGGCTTTCGTGCATTTAGTAACGGTGTAATCCTGCAACCGCGTGAATCGTTGATTTAATGTAATTTTAATGAATGTAAATTTGTAAGGATTTCTGTCCGCGGTAGTAGCGCACAACGCATACTAATAAACGATGAAATTCTGAAAATAAATTGTTATCCACTAAACAGATAATATAGGTATTCTCAAGGGACGTAGTCATTTTTCCAAATAATACTTCTCGGTTCGAAGTTACAATTATTGCTCGTTTTCAAGCAGAAACTTTAACTTAGTCAGCTGTTGATTTTCGAAGGAAAATAACTTTTAAATTAACCGTAAACTCGATTTATACTTGGGGAGTAGATGGGACGTCCGATGCTTTGCAAAGTATATCAAATCTGTGAATATTATGGCACATTGAAGAGAAATTCTAAGAACAAGATTATCGTAAAAACAGTTGTTTGAAAAAAATATTGTAAAAAGATAATTGTAATAGGTTTTGTAAATATAATAGGAATTGTAAAACGATGCACATTTGCGATAATTATAATAGACAAATGTATTCAAAGCTTTGGAGAAGATAAACGAGATCGTTCAGTAATAGAGAATAAAAATTCGAAGAACGAGATTATAGTAAAAATAAGAGAAGTCTGCGATTATAAAGAATATTAATAATAGCAGCGGATTATCCAGCTATTTGCCTGTAAAACGAATAATTTCCGAGGCTTTGCGAAAAATATTAAGTTTGTAAATAATCAAACAACGAGAAATTCAAGGAACAAGATTGCCGTAAAGTAGGAAAGAAGATACAAAATTATAAGTATATAAAATTATAAAAATACTTAATATTGTTGGAACGTTAGTCAAGAGTGGAGACAAAGGTAAAACACGTAAAGAAGAGATCCGGGAGAGGTCTTAATCAAGAGCGGTGAAAGAAACATTCGCCGAGCACGTCTGCATAAATTATGCAAGATCGCCAGGAAGAAAGTAATTAAGAGCTCTAAAAAGAAAATTGTCCAAGGACGTAATTATCTTGACCCAGTTTCCGGTTCCAGCCTGCCATAAATAATGCAACTATCTTCCCTTCGGGGGTGAAAAAGGAACTTTTCTCCTGCAAAGTTCATATTGCGCACCAGCGATCGAACTTTCGCAGCGATTCTTTTTTTCAATATTTAAGAAACTATTGCCACAAGCAGGAAACTACGATATAATACTTGATTTTATGACTAGCACCTTCCTTTGCAATCGAACTTACATTTCTCAATTTTCTAAAAAAAAGAGGAAAACCAGGACTAATCTGTTAAAGATTATACTAATAAATTTTCTATTGTTTTAATACCTACACTACTAATTTATACTACTATAAAAACGCATTGTCCTTCGATCGTATCCTATTGCAACCTAATTATCTAATTATTGAAAAATTATTTATTTATTTCCAATCTTCTTTCATCTTTTAGTAAAGCCTCCATCTTCGCGAATTTTATACGTGACAGAAAACACATGATATAAGGTAAAAAAGATTTTGCTAGACAGAAGCTGGAAGAAATAATAGTTGACAACGAAGGGGTTTATCTCAAACAAGACTAGTCGGGATTTACCGGAGTACGTATTTTGTAACCGGATCAGGAACCGATGCAAGAAGTGGTAGGCGCGGAGGTTTAAAGGCGTGCCAGTTATCGGAAATCTTTGATACGATACGGAAAGCTTTGGGTATATCAATCAAACGCTTGGCACAAAAGACGAACTGTTCTGTTTTCACGGCTGGCTAAGCTGCACGAACTCTGCTCGAATAAACCAAACTGAATTAAGCTGCCTTTTTCGCCTCATTTGTCATCAATACCTTTTGTAAAACGCGACCTCTTTAAAAGTTAGACTAAATAATCGTGCTTTTATTATTCCGATTCATTTGATTAGATAACGTGTTATTGTACAATCACCGTACAATAGACCGTTTATTTCGAAAGTGGCGCAACTTCTCTTCCTTCCAACAAACAAATGAAAAACACGAAAGAGAAGAATTACATGTTAACAATTGACCTTCCTATCTTTCCTACCTTTTCCTATAAGATTCCCTATCTTAATTTTATAGAACGCCGACGATAATAACTTCCATCGTTTTCAACTGAATTCCCAGAAAGAGCTGCATTATTAATGGGGCCAATACATTTACCCAATACACCGACGTGTCCACTTATAGCCAACAGATTCGAGCAAAGTAGGCGGGGAAGAAAGTAGAATAGAAATGAAGAGAGTAAAAAGAAAGAATAAGGAAGAAACAGAAAAGTATAACTCTAGCTGTTTCCTCTTAAACATCATCAATTATCTCCGATTATACTCGCGAAAGCATAAAAGGAGGAGACAAGGATGAAGGGAATGGAGACGGAAGGTCAACGGGTGGAAGCGGATTGCAGGCCTAATAGATCACGGCTTAGCGAATTGCCGCGAGTGGATCGAACCGTAGGCAAGTGAAAAAGTAAGCCGGAATAGCGTCAGAGAAGCGGCGAATCTCTGGCAGTATAATGAAGAGGAGAAACGTGAAATGGGGGTTGGAAACGCGCACGGGGGCCTCAGCGAGCGATAAGTCGCGGAAAACGAACTAATCAAGGCATTAATCTCCTTTACGTGAGAAGGTACCGTGCTCACGCGTATATATGTAAATGAATCTAATTCCTATTCTCGTCGGTGGCTTCGGTGGAAAATGGTGGCGTCGTAAAAATGTAAATCTTACTTTGAATAATATTCCCCGCTCTCCTCGTCTCTCTGTGCGTGTCTTCGAGAGCTATGGCCATCGGATGGAAAACGAAGAGAGAGAGAGAGAGAGAGAGAGAGAGAACACGTACGAAACTATAAAAAAATAATATAAAAAAAATAGGGATGAGTAAAAGGTAACGATGTAGAGGAGAAGGGAGTGATAAAGGAAATGGAAGGGGGGAAGGAAGGTTTAATGTAAAGAAGGGGCAGAAAATGAGAATTAGGCAGTGGATAAAGGGAAGAAATAGCGAAGGTTGTGATGAATGCAAATAGGAGAAAATAGGAAGAAAGGGGGAAGAAAGGTAGGTATAGTAGGACAGAACGATTTATAGTTTTGAAAATAAAAGAAAAAAAAAAAGAAGATAAGAAACGTAGATGAATCGAAGCAATATTAAAATACGAGATACCTGAACACAGAAGAGCAGAGGAATGTGACAATACAAACGCTATTTCTTTTTTCAATTTCTTCTAAGATTTGCATTGTTCGTATTTTTTTCTTTTTTTTTTTTTTTTGCATAAATGAACTTTTAGAAATGTGTCATTTGTGTTTCGAGAATTGAGTCTTAGAAACAAATCGCAAGAAAAGAACGTTCAAGAAAATCATTCCGAAGCTCTTCGTAAAATAAAGAAAGTTTCTAAAGTTTCTAAGAAAATGAAGTGAATAAACACGGAAGAGAAGGAAACGCACAAAAAAGGATCAGCTGGGAAGGAAATCGCGAGGAAAGGGCAAGTATCGAATGAAGAACGAGGGGTTGAAATGGCGAAAACCAATTTGCGAGGAAATTAAATGCAACGCGGGTAAAAAGGAGGCAGGAAACGTTAAAGTAGAGTAACGGAAAAATGTGTGCAACGATGAAGAAGATGGACGCATAATGAATAATCAACGGAAAGGGAATAGCTCTAGGGGATGAATGCATCAGCAGCCCACTTTAACGACCTTTGCTTCAACCATCCTATACCCCTTCGGGCGCGTTTTCAATTCTGTTTACTATATAAACCATCGTTGTTATACCGTGCTGCAAATGAATTCTATTAAGATGAAAGATATTCTGTTATCAGTTTTATTATTCGTAACTTGCTTACGATATCGTTATTTGAATACTGTTCGATAATGCAATACAACAGTTTAATCATACTTCCTTCAAGAATCATCATTGTGCGAATGTTCTAAAATTTTACTAAATTAGTTGTGTAAAATGTCGTCCAAAAATAATATACAGCAGTTTAATTGCACTTTTCTTAAGAATCCTAATTATTTTTAATATACGAAACTATCCTTTTTATGTTAATTTTCAATTTTCTATATCCCTACCTTAAATGTTGTATTTTGTGAATATATTTTATATCTTAAAAACTTCTTTCTTCATTAAGAAATTCATTTTTAGATCTTAATCAAAATCTAAACAGCGTAGGTACACTTCCCTTTTTATTTTTACTCTTCAAACGTCATTCATTCCGTGATGATGAAAAAAAATTACTCTCACAAAGGGACAAATTTTTCCTATTCCGCTATTTAACTTATCCTAAATATTTCTAGTGACATTTAAGTCAGCAAATTCTTCATCGACACTTAATTATTAATTCGCCATCTTTCATCAACTCTTAAAAAATGCTTCCCTCAAATTTCTTCCTCGCTTGTTTTAAACGTCGAAGTATCGATCGATTTATCGTTTGCCTGACGATCCAGGTCAAGTATCGCGTTCTGTACAAGACCAGCAGATGTCCTAATACTTACAAAGAAGGATATATATATATACCCAGCCTTTCCATCCTTCATTGAAAAACACGTCGAAAGTACCTCCTCCGTAACGTTTCTTCCAGACATTTCGATGTAACTCGAGGCATCCTCGCGCCGAAAACGTCGTTCACCCTCGTTGGAAGAGTTTATTCGACCGTAAGAGTGAACGTATCAAAGAACGATCGAGCAAGAAAGCAAGATGCAGAACATGAACAGGCAAAAAAGACGTCTACGATTTTATGTGTGGCGTTCGAGCGAAAGGAACGTTCCCAATAAAGACACTGGTTGGCGATACGGTGACGCAACTCGTTCGATGGTGATGCACGCTTCACGGTACCTAAAGGAAACTCTGGAAGTCAATCAGATGAAAAAAGAAAGGAGCAAAGGACATGATATAAGAACAAAGAGAGGGGGAATTACGACGAGGTCGAACGTAAACTGTCAGCGTCGGAAAGGGTGATAAAAAGGGGGAACAACGGACAATAATCCGGCGACAGAAAGAACGGAAGTAAAAAGGAAAGTGTCCGAGCAAACTCGGAAGCGTTCGTCGTATAAAACCGCTGGATACACCGGAGTTAATCAGGGAAGAAGGTGGCGTGGTGGGGGGTTGGACAAGTAGGAAAAAAGTAACAGGAGCGTGGAGGAATATCAGTCTTCGGTTGGAGAAAGCTGTGTAATTAAAAGAAGAGAAAGAAAAGCGTAATTGAGAATGGATATGACAATGTTTAGGTCAAATATACACGAACGCGCACATACATTAAAAGAGAGAGAGAGAGGGGAGAGAGGAGAGAGAGAGAGAGGGGGGAGAGAGGAGAGAGGGGGGAGAGAGGAGAGAGAGAGAGAGAGAGAGAAACAAATAACAGTACAACCGTGTTACTCAATGGTTGAATCAAAAGAATTTCGTGGTTGAAAGTAACGTTGCTAGTACAACGAAGAGAAAATGAAAAAAAACGGTGGTCTAACGATGGATATTCTACGAGAGGACAAGCTTATTTTACATTTGAGACTGGTGTCTAGCAGAATCGAATCGATGTTGACGCGGTGGCACTGTGAAGGATAACAAAGAGCAGCAGAGGACAGGAGGACAGATAAAGACAACCATCGTGGAAGACAGGTTACAGAGAAGGGTAGTTAGGTATGTATAAAGCGGCGTCTCTAGGGGATGTTTCGGTCGCATTAAATACAAGTTACAATGCGTGGTACCGGGTATATCTTCTCTCTCTCTCTCTCTTTTACTTTCGTGCTCTCTCATGCGGCGTACTCACTTCCCTGTATACCACTTTGAAAATGGCTAACCGAATTTTTCGTATTCCGCTCGTTTTTAGGGTAAAAGAGTGTCGCATAAAGAGGTACGTAGAAACGTCTCTTTTATCGAATCATAAATATTTCATTCGGTATATAATGTTTTTTAAAAATCACTGTAATACTACGTATGTGGGTTTTGATCGTTCGAGGTCAGTTTCCTGGAGATTATTTAGTGTATGATAGAATTATTGCTTGGGTAAGAGTAGTCTAAATTGAAATTCTTTTATATAAAATTTGCAATTTAATACATCATTTTTCGCATTTAATATATCCGAAATCATCAAAGATTCACATTATTTGCGTTTTGCAATTATAAAAAACGTGCTGGTGAAATTAATATTTATTTGTATTAACATGAAAGCATGAAAAATCTGGAATCACTGTATGATACGTAGAAATTAAGAAGATGTCAGCTTAGAAGAGATTCAGCTATTGCTGATATCTCTGGAATTAATCTTGAATGATTGGTAGAATTAACGAAAGATTTAATATGTGAGAGAATGAGAAACTGATTCGCTATTTTTGATTAACAATATATCTTCATCATATTATATGAATTATAAACGTGTGTATAGTAGGTATATTTACTGAAATATATTACAAGTTGGTAATACGAACGTTATAAAAGTGGACGGCTTTTTAATATGGCATAGAAAACAGTTTTCTATTCTCGCAACGAAGAGGACGTGTCTTAAAAGTTCAGACATAGACAAGCGCCTCCTTTATTTACGACTTCATATGCACCGTTGCTAATATTGCTCAGACCGGCCGATCAAAAATAGAGGAATATCGTACGTGACGAGGCATACGGAGTCTGAAAAGCTTCCAAAAGAGTTGTACACACTAGAAATAGGAAAATGGGAGGAATGGCGAAAACGTGACGTAAGCTATCAGTTAAATATTTGGCGAAATTCTTCTTTAAATATATTTGATAGACATTGTGACAGAAAATTTGTTAAAAAATTACTTCCTTACTTTGACTGCGGAATCTAGCCTCTTTGCAATATTGTGAAAAATTTCTCTTTCTTCCTGTCTCTCTCTCTCTTTCTCTCTCTCTCTCTCTCTCTCTTACTCCACTTCTCCCACCTACTTTAAAAACATAAAAAAATAATAGTGTAATTGCCACGAATAAAAAATTGAAAAGCGAATAACATTTTACACACTTCCTTTATCCTAGCATCCCAATATCCAATATCCCAGTTAGAAGAAGAAGAAGAAAAAGAAAGAAAAACGAAAGAGTTGCACTCGGGCAATATCACACAGAATTCCTCTTTTCCCTTTTTTATCTTTTATCCTTCTTTTCCCACCTATTTTGAAGGCATAAAAAGGAATACTAAAGTGACCAAGAGTGAAAAATTAAAAAATGAATGCTTTCATACAATATGTCTCCCCAAGAAAAGATAGAAAACGAAAGACAGAATAAAAACAAGAAGAAGGAAAGCTGTACTGGTTAAAAAAAAAAAGAGAGAGAGAGGAGAAAATACAGCTTGAAACATCGTAAGTGGGAAACGCTTGACGGCAGGTATGAAAAGTGTGTGGATTTCCGCGGGAATACAGGTCGGTAGAAAATAAAAATAAGCGAGACAACACCCGGGATAGAACACTGAAGAGGGTAGTTATATAGGCGTATAGCTTGGCGTCTCAACGACGCCTTCATCCCTTTAAACGTTATCCGTAACGCCTACACACCATGGAAGGCCGTTCGATGTTTCTCCTGTTTGCGCCAACCGTCTTTCTATTTTCTTTTTCCTTTTTTCTTTTTTTTTTTTTTTTTTAGAAGGGAAAAGACTCTTTCACGAATGGCGAGAGTTGTAAAACATTTGGAAGCAGTAAGTGGATGTTTTTTTACTTCTCTGACCAAATCGTAGGAGCATAATTTACAATTGAAAATAAAAAAAAAAAAAGAAAAAAAAATGATTAATTAGTTCATCGTCATAGTGTAAGAGCAACTATACAGGAAGAATTAACGTAAGTAATTATTTAGTAAACTTTAGATATTCTTCAGAAAGGACATTTACCATCTACTATCAACTTACTTAGCATTAGTATAATAAAGCATTGTATATAAATTTACTTCGAAGATATTTAATACAATTTACGAGAAATTTGGAACGTGATAAGTTTCATGTATCGATGTTGAATTTTTATCAACATACATCACGATGAGATTGTGCGATAAGAATCTAGACATTTCTTTACTTAACTGTGCTCATTTACAGTAGAAATAAAGTAACTACGATTTATTCTTCGTATTCTCTGTAACGGAAGATCTGCTACCACGCATACATACATACATTCAGATTGCCTAAAATTCGGTAACGAAGGGTTTAGAGTCAAGCTTCGTGCAATATCTTCTTGTTATTTTTACTTGTAGATCGTTTTCTTACAGTTTGACCGAAAAAAAAGTGGTAGAGAAACATTTCGTATACGTTGGAGAGGAAAATAGAAGGGATTGAAATAAAAAGAATGCGCGACGAAGATAGTAATTTGAAGAAATGAAAAATAATATGGATATTGAGCGAACGAGAGTGAAGATACGAGAGGGAAATGTAATGAGGGACGGCGAACAAGGAAATAGGGGCACCTAGAGAGGAATGAGAAATATTTGATTCTTGGAATATTGAGGAACGTGCAGATGGTTAGGCTGAGTAAAGTGTGTCCGTAATTTAGAGAGTAAATTTGATATGAAGAAGGAACAGAGCTTTCTTAGTATTATTGGTGGAATGCTGGAACGTAATTATTTTCTTGTGAACTTTCAGTAGAGAATTCTGCTTGTTTATAACGGAATCCGTAGCAATGATTCCAACTACTAGTATATTTAGATATATTAAATAACTGCCATTTGTAAAATATGAAATTGAAGAATTTTATTTGTATTCTTCGTTCTACAAAATACAGATTCTAGGAATACGTTTCTTGTACTCTGAAGCCCTATAAATACGCAATGACTTTCGAAATTTTACTTCAAATAAGCAGAACTTAGAGCAGGGCTCGAGTATTGATTTCAGATCTTGAAGCGTAATTTAATCTAATCATATCGTTGAGATAAGCGTTCTCTGTAAATAAAAATTGTTACATAAGACTAGCACTCACTGTATCTTATACGATGTAATATGATAGAATTTTTTGGAGGAAGATTTTTATTAACGAGCAATTTAAACTTAAATAATACTACATTTGCATTGGATTGGAAACTTTGTCCATTGTATAACGTCGTATGTACGTGTAACATGCACACTTACCAACAAGTGTGAACTTGTTATTACAACGATCATTTACTATACGCAACGATCGTTACTATATGCATATAAATATACCAAGTGTGCGGAAACTAATGAACTCGTAGTGCGTGAATCTCGAAGTCAGTATCCCGCGCAATATCCCCTTTATTCGCACGTTGCTTACGCAATTTCGCTTCTCCGCCCGGTTCTCCCTTAGCGACCCAACTACTTTAATCGTATTATAACGTTAGAACCCTCGGTCAATCTCCTGTAAGTCACCCAATAAAACGATAATAACATCAGCTACTTCGAAAACAAGTAGCGTTTTTCACTTTGGATAGACCATTCGTGGAAGAATCGTGCTATTCTTACCGTATTCGAACGCATGGCCAACGTAATCAACGTAACCGCGAAAGACAGGAATTTACGAGCGCAACGTGACACCCGGTCGAAAAACGTGTCTCTACACGCGCTCGACGAGGCAAATTGGGACTTTCGAGGGGAAAAAAAGTTCTTCGAGTCGATTCTCGAGGATTGGTGATCGATCGAATAAATAAAAGGGTACACGCCAAGGGGTGGCTGGAGTACGCGAGGTCACCGCGGAGGAAGAATACAACGGAGGATTTCTACACTTACGACGAAAAATAAAACGTGCAGACTATTCTGAAAACCCGAGTACTCAGGGCGGTTTGCGAGAGAGTGGAAAGAAATAGGGTGGAAAGAATGGAAAACAAGCCGCCGCGTAAATTAGGGGTGCTAGGTATGAATACGCGTAATTAACGATGGAAAAAAGGAAATGGAGTTTGTGGATATGCAAGTTGAATGGTTAGTTAAAGAGCGACGGAGTATGTCCATGCAGTAGGCGGTTCTAAAAATGGAAAGTGACGGTATTCAAGAGAACCGATGGTTCTAAAATTCGAAACTAATAATGGAAGAAGAGGGATGTGCATATCTACTCTTCTATCGGAACGTTAAATGAACGTACATAGAATTCGTGATCTATTCAATCGGAGAAAAAGTATATCGGTGTAAGAAGTGTTACAGTCTTGAATATTCCAAGATTAATTATACATAGGTAGACATTTAAAGAAACTAGGAATGATATCGAAGCTGGAAGCCTCTAAATGGTAAAGAAATATATATACACTATATTTGCGATTCTTCGAGTTTCGATGTTTGTTTCGAGTTTCGATTTGTTACAAATCTAAAGAAGATTTTACCCTGAGAAATTGAATTGGGATATTCACCAAACTTCGGAACAAAGCGCAACGTGCTGATAACATGATCGGAACTCGAAGAGTCACAAATATGTCATCTATTCGTGAAAGATTTTCTGATTCTAAATAACACAAACTCACTAGGAAACCAAACACCACTGAATTACGACTATGTCGAGCGAACACGAGCCGTGCAAAATATCATCAAAAACGCGCATCAAGAAAGGCTTTCAACATAAGAAAGCCAAAACGAACCACAATGCAGAATGCAGCTAAACGAATGAAGAATAAAAGCGGTTATGGGAATCAGTGTATACTGCAGCACCATAAAGTGGTTACATCTAAAGCGATGATTCCCAGGGTGCGGGAGCCGCGTTGAACACAAACGACCGCGGGATCCACGTCGAAATGTTGTAACCTATTTGCTTTCACGCGAAACCGTAGTCTCTGGTATGAACACAAGACTCGTTTCCATGCGACATCGACTAGAGACGAAACGGGGAAATTGTTAGCAGTGTCTTTGCACCGGCGAACCGGTCTGTGACGTTAATGCAGCTGCCACAAAGTTTCGTGTAAAGCTGCAGGCTGATTGCAATGGCTTACCAGAAGAAAAGGACGAAGACTTGCCCAGGATTATTCGAGCAGATGAAGTTTGCTTTTGATTCGTGGTTGCAGGAAGATTATCTACCGCGTCATAACTACAACGTGGCTCTTTCTTTTTCCTTCTTCTTTTCTTTTTGACGAGACAGGTTCAGCCGCGAATCGTGATTTTTAGCGAAATCTTTGTGAGAACAGTTCCATTTTCTATTCATATTCTATCGATGTTCTTATTTTTTCTTTTACAACTCTTAACTGCTATTCTATCGAAGTATTCTATAGTACTGTGACAAATTGTATTTGTTCAAATTTTACTAGAACTTTCTATACCTGATTTACATATGATCGATCTTTGTGCCTATATGACGAGCTTCTGTAACGTATCTCTTTCTGAACTTTGATGAGACTATAATTTTCCTTGATCACGTGCCTTAACGATGTCACGTTTACGCTACTCTTGTACGTTATTTGATTGGCTGAGTATCATAATGGCGAAATGATTGAGTAAAGTTTGAAGATTTTAACATTTATTTCGGAATTTATTGCAAGTATCTGTTGACCGAAACTCTTCAGCCTTATAGTTATCATTCTTAGTTAAAAACGAAGATTGATGCTGTGATATAGGGAAAAATAAACTGTTCAAGTAATTTAATTTTAAATTCGAGTTAAAATTTGTGGCTGGCTTTGTTCGTGAATAATTGCCTCGAGTAGATCCAAGGAAAAGGAACACGCAAGTTCTAAATCTCAATAACAGCGACAAAGTCACGCCCTCGTCGTAAATTCGGTCCACGTCGCGGTAACGCAACCCATGCTTGATATTTGAAATTTTTATCGTATGGAAAACGAATTAAGCTCCTTACCAAGAATCCTACTAACCCGGCAAGCACTCCTTATCATAACAATGAGATGATGAATAAATAGGAATATATAATAAAGACACGCAAAAATATATAGAAAGAAGAATGGTAAGAAATAGAAGAAAATCTGTATTTTTTTTCTTCTTTTTTTTTTTTTGTAGCAAACAAATACATATATGCGTGAATATTTAAATATTTTATATAATTCACTGCGTGTGTTCTGCCGTGTTAGTTCAAATAGGCGTATCTGGCGAAAAGCTGGTTTTAAGAAAAATGACTTTTAGTATTCAATAACTAGGCATCGATTTTACACACGTCTGAAATATATCTAAACTGTTATGTCTTTAGTTTCACTGCAGATACGGCTTTCTTATTTAACATGCGTATAGATAAACTATTTCTGTGCTACCTGTAACTGTTACTGTTACTAAAATGTAAATCCAGATAAAAGAAGGGGCTTAATCGAAAAATAAGAGTACATGCCAATACATTTTGTAGCCACGGCACGTTTATCACGAAATGGTTAACACTGCTCAACGAAAGCCAGAGAGCTCGGCCACAATCGACAACCGTAACAACTAATATTTCTCCATTTTCTGCGGCTGTACACCGATTTCTACAACAGCTTTCATCGCTGTAATTCGCGATTTTCCGTACAGCCAGAAGAGAATACGGTTTTCCACATGCCCGCGGCCACATTCCATTACGAAAACGGTCCACGTGGAAGACTATCCGGTCGAGACAGTTATACGAGAACGATATTACCGATTCTTAGCGCGAGTCAGCCACAGAATAACGTGTCCCTCGTGTGTATAACTGCCACTGACCACGATCTTTCCTTCCTCGTTGTTGTTCCCTGTTTTTCTCTCTGATTCGATAACAATCACGAGCGGTGAGATTGAATTGAACAGAAGCAGAACGCAATAGAAAAGCCTATTTCACCCCCTTTTATTTTCAGTTTGTTCGATGCTCGCATGCAGCTCTCAATTTGGTTGTAACCGACGAAAACTAGCTCACTTTCTTTGAGGCTATCGAGTTTGTTTAACACGGTAGTCGTTCCTACGCTCGTCAGCCACGTTGATAAATTTCTTCCAGTGATAAATAAGACAAAACGAATATATATAATCTTTTCATCATTAAACTTTATATATGTGTGTAAATATATATAGATAGATAGATAGATAATATACATAAATAAACTTTTAATTATTTATTCCATCGACGTAGTAACAAAATTCGGTGAATGTAATTTTTTTATAATTATAATTTTTAATTATTTATAATTTATTATATATATAACAAATTATAAATTATTTCATAAATATGATTTTTGTTTACAATTTTATATATATATATATATATTCATTTATTATATATATAAAGTATAATGACAAAAAGATAAGATAAATTTCATGAACCAAGGCCCACGTCGGTGTATTCTCTTTTTCATTTGTATCTTGGGGCTTAATTGCAGTGTAAAGTTTATAGTTATAAACAAAATAAAAAAGCTACATTCACCGAATTTTTGTTACTGCGTCGATGGAATAAATAATTAAAAGTTTATTTTTCCAATAAAAGTGTGCTTCACAATATTTCCTTAGCCTTACGGGTTTCTCTAGCGGATATAGTTATGTATTTCGGAGCATCGGAAAGATGCATTTACACACATAGGTACATATCGTTGATTATCGTTTGCATCTTTGCTGTTTCTATTTATTTGGAATTTACAATTATTTGTGCTATTTCTTTATTACGCGTAAATTTACAAACACGAAATTTCTCCTGCCGAGATGTCGAATACCAATTACGTAGGTGGATAATGCGAAATTGATAACTTTATAAAAAGTAAAATCGATCGATCTAGGTTCTAAGAAGCTCATAATGTTTTAACACACTTTCTACGCCAGAAACCGAACTCACACAGAACCCAACTTTCGCAGCAACAATATTACTCTCATCCTACCGAATGTCGCACGTAATTTAATCCCCGTATCGTAACACTCGCTTCGGCCACAAATTCATCAAATCAAACCATCCCCTAAATCATCCTGCACGAGCCATCATATATACACCTAATAAATAAAATCAACGTAAACCAAATCACCGCTAATCATCCTTTAGCATACTAGCGCATATCTCACCTCTCCGTTGAACAGAGTCAACAAGTCACAAAACCAGTGACAGCGAACGTCCATCATGGTTAGATTGGACGTCATTAGTGTCTTCGCTTGTTTCCAGCTTGTGCATTCCGAGCTGGATGTCTGACGGTCGTCGATCGTCGAACAATATTCGTGATTAGCGAGGCCAGGGGTCCAGATCCGTCACGCTACAGCCTACGATTCTTTTCTAATAATTGGTAGGTGGATCGAGGATTGAATGACGGCGTATGATATTCTCCCGCGGAACGAGGCCTTCGGATCCATTCAGACACGGCATATCTCATTCGAGGGAATTATGCAGTCTATTGTTAGCGACGGGCAACCAAGCGTCTCGCGCCGTCCAATCAAGCATGAATCATCCGGTTTCAGTTTCCTCCTGCATCTATTACCCGACGCTTGTCAGCCGACTAATTTGCTGGTTAGTTCACTCGCCGCAATTATAATCGACCCGCGTACGATCCACACGCGTGTCGATGTCATTGTACCATCGACTGTCTGCGAATCTCGGATCTGTTCTCTTAAAATGAGGTACTAATCAAAGGGTTCGGCAACGATAAGGCGGTTATATTATTTAATGTACAAGTTTCCTTACAATTTACACGCTGTACCGTAGTAACGCTATGGATATAATATCGTTGCTTTCTTATAACCTATCAACGATGCTTTCAATGATACATTATATATACATGATATTTTGTTCGTATCCTGAGCTTTAGAAAATGCCGATAACGTTTGGTCAGGAAATACCGAGACTCCCTGTATAGGGTCATAAAAGTGTACAGTTCTACAATTTTGAATTTTCGTTAGCACCGCTACGAGTAGACTGTGAATTCTTATGCGATTATATTTGTATATTTCTGTAAACTTAAGTTAAAAAGACGGAATCTAGATTTATATTCTGTTTTTTTGTGTGATCCTTAGGGAAAGTGAGAGGCTGGACGTTTTGTGGAGGATTGGAGGTTACATCGAATTTCAGGAATTATATATTGCTAATGACTGGTAACTAACGGAACGCGATAGTGATTAGTGAAATTGTATTCGATATTCATAGAGTTTATCAGGTATTTCAGGGGCATTGTTTTACAGTGAATGCATGATTGGTATATGCAACGGCCCTTTGAAGGGCTTGCGTGAAAAGGGAAGGCGTCGAATGAAAAATGGGACGCGAGCGTGCTTTTAATGATATACTCACGTGTGAATGGGAATTTCAATCGTTCCGTATAGTTTGATGGTTGTGATTGCCCATTTCTTTTCTGTATAATTTTCTCTTTTAATTAGCAATATTTGATCTCGTCGTTTGTATGTTGTATGTTTGTTTAATAATTTCATTAGTAGCTTCTAAACTGAAGTAAAAAATATGTTTCTCTGCGAACAAATCTCCCAAACAAGTTTGTGTATGCAACTCTTTTAAACAAAAGTAGATAAGAAATAGGTGACTCGATATATCTCCAATATATAATCAATTTAGAAAGGAATATTCATTATAATATGTAGCGAATGAGATAAATCTATTCTTAATTTCTATTTGTTTAATCGAGCCCATAAAAATACCAATTTGCGTAAACATCCGTAATGTGTAACGTAAAAATATGTGTAACGAATAAAAATACTTCCATCCTTTTTAACCACTCTTCCTACCCCATTCCAAAGAAATAACCAAACGAATCGAAAGCACGATAAGTGGCCCGAACAGTTACCAGGCCGTTAATTGCAGCATTTGCAGCAAGTAATTAAAACGCAACGATAAACACTCTCGATTTAGCGGTCCCATTATCCTAATGAAAAATACGTGGCGTTAAGTGTTTCACGGAAATTACCCGCCAAAAAGCGCCAAAAAGCGCCGAAAATCGCCAAAAATCGCCGAAAAGCACCAAAAAGCGTGTTCGTTTCCCCCCGATATTCTCGCATTTCAATTTATTCATCCCCCACCTAACCTTTCAATTTTTTCCTCCGTCTAATAAAATTAACTTGTTCACGCACGATCGCCCCGGTTAATTTTCACGCACGTAGCAATTTTCCCGCGAAAAGAAGATCCGCCCACGCGGCGATAACCACGAAATTTCATGCCGTCCAATTAGTCGCAAATCATTCGACCTGACCGTCTATTATCCGACGATTGTCACCCGACTAATTCGCCGGTTAATTCCTCCTATTCCGTAATTATGGACGATTCAACGCAGATTTTCAACGGCCTGAACGATTTTCCAGTTTCGAGACCTGTGGTAAATCCAATTCGATGGCTGCAACGTCAAAACGAACTTCCAGTCTGAACATTTAATAATCTGCTCGTGCTTTATGGTGAAGTTACATAATTTTTAAGTTGAAGTTAATTAATTTTTTGCGAGAAATGTATGTGCAAGGTTCTCGTTTTAGTTTCTCAAGTTCCGGATGTTAACAGGTAGACAGCCGCAATGATTAGAATGATTACGGTATAACATTATCAGAGGAAATATGTACAAATACAATACGATGAAAGTGAAGCAAAGTATACGTCGTTAGATCTAGGAAACGAAACAAATTTGCATACAGCGTCGCTTTATTTATTGTAGTTACTTCGTTGAAACATGAATTCGCATGAAAATCCTTTATCTATTTCCATAATATCTTGATAAATTTGTCACCTATATTATACATAGATTTGATGGCGAAAACGATTGTTAACGGTACCGGGGAAACGGGGAAAGGAAAAGGCGTGAATCCCTATATATAAAGACAGGCAGGGATTACAGAGGCGGATACTCGTCTTTACAGTTCCTGTGAAGAGGGTTGGGTTACGACACGGCCAGGAAGGCGGCGCGTTTCCCGCTCAAACAGTGAGAATAACCAGGAAAGTTGATTGAACGGGGCTTCTTAAGGAAGCTCTTCGCTGCCATTCAACCGCTCGATAGCCGCAATCCGCGAATAGCGTCAGGAAATTTGCCTGATTCGAAATCCGTCTCATCTGCTACTCTTGTTCTTTTACTCGGATACTTGGACAGCCATCGGAATGGATTTGCTCCGTGACTACCCAGAGATGCAATCTCACGAAAGAGATTGGTGATTAGGCTATTATTCGTGCTCGTTCGATGGTAATGATACGGATGTACTTTCTTTTTATTTTTTTTTTTATTTTTTTTTTCTTTTTTTTTGGTTTCTTTCCGCTTCTCACCTTCTCGGCTTTTTCTCTCGCGCGTCTTCTCTCGCCCTCTGGATAGGTCAGAGAAACCATCGGATTGGCTGCTACGTTCTTTCCATGCAAATCCCCGGTTTCCACGTTAGAACGACGTGCGGACGTTCTTTGCTCGAGTTTCATTGCTTCTTAGAGAGGTCTCGATGGAGTCGCAGAACTTGCCTGGGAATTAACGAAGAAAGGAACATGGTGGTCACGCGTTCTTGCGGTTTATGGATAGTTCGTCGAAGACCGGCCTGCACCAGGACGTGTTTGCTTCGTGTGGAAATTTCGCGGTGAATTTGTGCAACGCGTTTTCTTAGTTTCTTAATAAAGATTTCAGAATTCAGAATAATGATGTTACGGACATATATCGTGTGCGGTATATCGTGAACGGTATTGCGTAAGAAATGTGGCGACCGTTTTCAAGAGGGAGAATTGGAAAGAGGGTTAAAGCGTCAAAAGGATTAGTTATAGAAAATGAGAAATGAGAAAACTCTTGTCCTTACCTATAATGATTGATTCCAATTCTGACCTAAAGGCAATCACTCCTAAATAATCTCCAGATCGAATCTCACAATTAGGACACGTCTATCTCCCATTCGAGTCGAAGGTTTTGAGACGTACGTCTCGTTACGCGCCAAATCGATTTACGGTGTCAATAAAGAAAAAAGTCGAATATAAAAAATTTAGCGCCGGTCGAGTCAAGTTTAAACCTAAATCGAAATTCTTTCAACGGATTTCCGATTCGCCGATCGCATCTTCGTTCTCGTGTTGCCAGCGCTTCTCAGCTGGTCTACCTCCGTCAGAATTCTCCGAACTTTCCGTCGGGATCGCGGCGAGCAAACCAGCTCTGATTCGCCTAATGAAAGTTCTGGGAGCTGTTTCCTCCGCGACAACGTCCAACTTCCGTGCCGGCTCCTCTTTTATTTCCTCTCGATTCCACGGGACTTTTTTCCGCCAAGGACACGCGTCTTCTTTGACATCGTAATTGCGTTCACCGTGCCGCCGCCCATTCCCCCTAACATGGGATAGAGAAATTACGGGGCAAAGCTACGGTTCTAAACCCCGATTTCGTATCCGTGATTTTTGCATTACGACCGTGCAATTACGCGAGACGCGAGCGAGCAATTGTGCGTAACGTGTCATAGTTGACATCCCTGCCATTTCAGCCTCGATACATTCACTTTTCATTCTTCATACATTTCCTACTTTCCTTTTCTTCCATTCTCTATGTTGAGATTATTCTGCTTTGTTCTTTACGTCATCCTTTTATTTTCAAACGTTCTTACTATTTTATCTCCGGTTTTGTCGAAAACTCACCGTTTGATTGTTGATACTTGCTTGAAATTTTAATTGCTGAAATTCGTTCGAATGTTTCTGTATGTTTTAAATTATGCGTTTATACTGTGTTTTGTATTTACATTATATACGCGTTTCTCTATTTCCTTAGCGCGATCCATTTTCCATTATTTTCCATTCCCTTTCTTGGTTTTTTTAATTTTTTCAATCTATCGTACGTTATGTTAAATATATTTTCTGTGGGAACTTGTCATCCACCATTAGCGTTGTTTCATTTGAATATCGAACGATTTTATGATTCTAAATTGATATATCAAGTTAAAAACGAGTCCCTGTTGGTAAAGCGTCCTCTATTCAACGACATTTTCTCAGTGATCAGCGTTGATTCTCCAAGAGCATCGAGCAATTTCGATGATATTGGATGATGGCCCGTGAGAACGCGTTGAATGGAACGGTAAACGATAAAACAGCCGTTGGTGGCTAGGCGTTGATCGGTTCGATCGAGCATCCAGCAGCTATTCAAGATATACGTGGAATACCCGCGGTTAACCGTGATTCGATGGCACCCCATGAACGCTGTTTCGGCCCCGATTTAAGGCGGATTTGCATAATGAGGTATTCGTGTCGCTCTTCCCATACCATATGTCCGCGACGACGAAATGGAATCACACGTCCTCGGATCTTTTCCTGTTACTTGCGGATTCACGTGATTCTATTCATTAATTTGAATAATTATTTTTTTCTAGAATTATTTTCATATTATTTTATATATTACTTTTTACATTATTCACGCTTACCTTTGCCTATATATTTAATTGTTGTACTTACCTATATAGTATTTGTATGGAAAATGTGTTTGTCTAAGCATATATTTTGTGTGTGTGTGTGTGTTAGAAAACAATTCTAAGAAATAAGGAAAAACACATTACTGATTGATTACTGATATATAATTTCTGTTTTTATCTAATATATCGAAACAGAATATTTCTCGAAAATCGTTCGTTAAACATTCATAGAGGATCTATGGAAAATTCCTTGCAAATTCTTCGATGATTTGTTAAAATCTCGTTCCATGGAATTTATGATTATTACAAACTCGCGCCATTTATCAGCATCATTACACAGAATCTTTGGTTTCTAAACGTTTGATTTATTATATCATGTCTTCGGTGTTTGAATAAAAGTTTATTTAGAAAAAGATATGAGAAAATTGAATTTTTTTTCGCCATCGATTAATCACGATAGCGCGACGAACCGGAAGCGTTGATGTGTCTGTCTTTTGCTGATCAATAGCGATTTTCGTGTTAATGTCGTGCAATCGTACGTTTGATTCTTATTTACATCTGTGTTTATAAAATATTAATTGAAGCAAAACGATATATTCCTTTCTTCGCAGCGCAAAATACATTTATTTTCATTTTTGAAATAACCTTTGAGAATGAAACATCAAAGCTGGTTAATAACTGTTCGCGTTTTCTGTCTCTGTTTCCATCATTTTCGAAATGTTTACTGATACATTCATTTAAGAATAAACAAAAGATAAATTGGTTTCTTTTCTAATAGAGTTAGGTAAATCGATTTAAGCACAGTATAGAACGTGATGTCACAATTTTATCTCGTAGCCTTTAAATTTTCAACAAAATATTAGTAGTCTGGATTAATCATATTTCAAACTTGAAACAATATTGAACCACTTACCCGCATAACGTATTTGCACATTTTTTTATCGAGTTACGACATTGTATGTACATCAGCTACCTGAAGTTTAACGAGAAACCTTCTAGGAAAAATTTCCGTATAAATATCACGAGATAATTTTTTCATACTATGAACGTATTCTGTAAATTTTATGACCAATCACAATATGTAGTTGCTAACGAAGTTTTAATAATTCTATGATAAATCTTCTGAATTTGATACTTAATAATACTTGATTAACGATAAAGCGAATGTTTACTTGTGGTTTTATAAATAATCTAAATTACTCGTCTCCGAAATCACGCGAATATTATAATCGTATAGTGACAACAGCTACTAACAAATTTCTAATATTTCTACAATAAATCTTTCTGGCAGGTAACGCACCTCTATCAGACTAAATATCGTTTTCTTTAACATAGTCGATGAGAGTCAACGAGGAAACAAAATTTCGTTATTATTAATAACAGAAACATAATATCAACCATTAGGCAGCCAATCGTCATAAACGTCAATGTAAACGATTTCGGAAATCCAAAGATTAAGCACAGCCGAGAAAAGCGAGAGAAAACTGGCACGCAAGCTCGGTCGTTCAACGGTACAAGCTACAAGCTGCAAGCGGTACAGATTTGTTACAATCCTCGTCGTTATCGGTTTAATGCGACCGGTTATTCCGCTTTTTAATCGTCTGAACGTAGCCAAATGAAATTCCTCGCCGTTTAAAGGTTTTTGGGGGATGGAGGAGACGAGAAACGCGATCGCCGAAAATTGAGTTTTACACGTCGAAATCAGTTAACACGCGGCTTGAACCGGTGAATTTTATTCTGCGATTCCGCGCGTCTCGTCTCTCTTCGACGCATCGATGTTTTCATCCCTTCTCTCTTTCTCCCATCGATTCATCCATTCCTCCTGCTCGACTTCTATCCGTGGCTCAATTTTTCCAGCGCCTATCCCGTATATTACAGTTTATCAATCGACGTGGTCGCGGATTAAGCATCCGAATCCGTGGCAGTCGAATTTTTATCGGCTCACCGCAGCCGCGTTGCTGTTTTCCCCTCAAATATTTCGTCAGTCCTTTATAAACGCGCATTCCGATGATAGATTCTTATTGGAAGGATGACCGTTAACCGTAGCGTGAGACGATCGGTGATTAATCCGGAAACGAATAAGGTTATAAGGAACTTAACGTCTGCTTTTTCCATCAGTTTTTGAAATTGATTTCATAAAATGAGTCGTGAGGAGCGTTCAGATAATCAATATTAGTGTCAATATTTAAGGTTTTCAACATTGTATCGACGATATATATCTCTGTATATATGTATATAATTATATATATATTGATCGTCAAGAGGGTCTCTTACGTACCATAATGTTGAGGATACCTTAAACGTTGACAATAATCGTTGATCGTTTAAACGCTCCTAAAATGGGGATCTTCAGAAATCCGATATCTAAAAGCAACGTACAAATGAACGAACCAAGCTACTATCGAACCAAAATGAATATCTTTATTCCCCACGGGCATCTCTAGCAAACATAGTCTCGTTATGCAAAATATCGTAATCCGGCAAGACTTTAGAAAATTCCTGGTCCTTCGAAACGTGCACGCTGGCAAAACTTTGGCAAAGCGTTTGATTCTAAGCGGAATGTCGCGTCGCGAGAAGGAGACTTGCCTTGCGGCGTTCAGTAAACGTAATATCGGTAAGAGATCGGTCGCGATCCGCGCACGCTCGGTCGTTCGCGGCGATGCGCTCGCGAGGAGAAGTTCCCGTCGCGCGGAATAAGCCACTTCGTCGATGTCGACGTGGCTCGTGCGCGGTTTAATAAAGATGAGCTTATGAAAATTTATGACGCGCCGTCCTATTGGCCCGGCAATTTGAACGTGATGATTTGTTTTATTCATGAGCGATCGTTTCAGATTGTTCTACCCACTTCTTCGTTCACCGTATGCCTGCTACTGGTTAAATAAGAAACGCGAGGAACAGTTCGGGAACATGGATGGAGACGAATCAGCATGAGGGAATTAAATTATAGCGGTGTGCAATGACGTCGTCAAGTTTCAGCCTGATGGTTATACCTAGAGTGGATGGCAAAAGTATTTCAACATGTATTGCAGAGAACTTTAATGTCCATATTTTACGGGTTATGTAAAACATTTTGAAATTTCATTGACACTGTGTTGAGTCACGTGTGTTATTATTATATTGGTCAAATTTTAAACCAACAAGAAAATATATATGAGATTCTGTGCACGAAAACGACTTAAAAAAATGTCCATATAAATATATGCCATATTTGATCTTGTCTTCGAGTTATAGCAAGTTTTATTGGAATAATTTGCTCGTTGATGCCGTCGAAATACTGCGCGAGAGAATTGAACAGGAACAAGAATGGAACAGGACAGTCAGCGGTAATACGTCCCCAGATACGGTTTGTTTAGGAAGAAACTCGCTATAACTCGAAAACAAGATCAGATAGAAACAATTCGACATCCTGTGTAGTCCCGTTCATGTAGTCGAAGATTATTAATAGAACAGTCAATCGACTGTTTAAATACTTTTGTAATCTTTTATGCAAAATTTACGTTTGAACCAAATATATTGTAACTACCAACTTCTGAGTAAGTTTAAAAAAAAAAGAAAAAAAATTACAAATAGAATTTCCAATAGAAAGTTTGAAGTAGAAAGTCATTACTAATCTGATCACTTAACGATAGACAGATTTTTTCCTCTCATAATATAACTAACAGTCCTTGGACTATGAGGATCTGTAATAAAATATCGTTTACGTAGATAGTTTAACAATTAACAAAACACTTTTTTCGATTGTAACATCCTTCTCATTAAACGGTATGATTTTATTGTACGATTATGATATTATTATTGTATGGAAAATTTCAATTACAACATCGTGTAATTATATAGTATATATAGTTATTAATTTACGATGGAATTTCTGTTTCTTTTTTAAATAATAAAAAGTAAAAATTATGGAGCTGGTCGAACTGCAAAGAAAGAAACATCATCGAACATTTTCTTTTTTTTTTTTTGCTACTGCGCCAAATTTGATGATACAAGACGCAACATAAAAATATTCAACGATATGCGACCAGTTCTAACAATAGTACACAAAGTAAAAAGGACTCTCAGTTTCTTAAAAGGAATAGATCTTTCGCACCGCCTATACAAGTATACAAAACTGTACAAGTTCGCTAACTAATCATTTACTCGTAATAGGAGTCGCTAAGGTAATTGTGTCAAATTAAGCATGTAAATACTTACTAAATTTGGATATCTATATATTTATAGAATACATGTAATTGTACTTAGTAATACTCGTAATTGTACACCAGTAGTACTCAGTAAAAATTTTGCAAAATTATAGTGTCTTTTTCTATAAATTTCTTATTTCCCTATTCATTACAAGCGTCAGAATTGGAGACTTCTAGCAGAAATGAAAAACATATTTCTATATATACAGAGAGAGAGAGAGAGAGAGAGAGAGAGAGAGAGAGAGAGAGAGAGAGAGAGAGAGAGAGAGAGAGAGAGAGAGAGAGAGAGAGAGAGAGAGAGAGAGAGAGATGGAAACAGACGGCGGGGGCACGCTACAAAGAAAAGCAAATAGTTGAAATTAACAGCAGTGACAAACGAAAGAAGATAGTACGATATCTCGTCTGTAAGATCGAAAACGAAAAGTAAGCTCGCGAGTTATCTGGTAGAAAGACGAGAAGGGGTCAATCGTTGATTGGTGTTCCAATTTAGTACAGAGTGCGGAGCAAGCGTTCGAAATTAAAATAATACGGAATTTGTCGATGTCGTAGAGCCCGTTCGCCTCTTGAAATATTAAACCGATCCGCGTCTCTAACGGTGTCCCATCAATCCTCGGATCACCCATCGTCACCCGGGAATCGCATTAAATCGTCGCTCGACAACATTTTTTGGAAAAATTAATAAGCACCCTCTGACAAATTTATAGCGGCGATTAATCGTGACGTCGATTGCCATTGTGCTGCGCATCTCTTTTTCTTCCGCGCCTTCGATTCGAGAAATTAGAAAATTATCGAAGTGTTGTTGGAGATTTGGAATCATAATTGACCTAATTGATTCGATTGATTCGATTAATTTAATTGGTGTAATTTAAATTTAATTTGAAACCGTGTTATAAGGAGTCCATGTATTTGATATTACAATAATAATCTCGTCAATTTGAGAGAATAATACTAATATTTTTCTTCTGTATATTCGTTGCGTTTTTCGATCACTAATTTAATCAATTTTGATATTCACGTTATTATTATACTTGTGTTATTCAATTTCTTGTATAAATGGAATAAATTGAGTGTAAACAATAAATGAAACTAAAATTCAATGTACACGTTAGATAAAGATCTTCTCCTGTTTAATACAAGCAACACGTTTTGCTCGTTTATTTATGTAAATAAATTTAAATCACCGTTCGTTATGAAGTTCTTAAATTCAACCATGGGACGAGAATCGAGGGATTACAAATTATCCAGCCAGCTCCCGGAACCATCCGGCCTAACCTTCGAAAATTTATCGACGTCTTTCGGCTCGTGAATTTCGCCGGCTGCTACGAAAATCGAACACGTAATTTATGCGGCACCGGACCGGCGACGATCATTTTCCACAGGCCTGAAACTTTAATGGAACCTCCTGGGTAACCGTTCTCTGTGACCTCGTCTCGATGCTGATCGCGATCATCTACCTCTCCGGATTAGTTATACTACCAATTTCTTAGAAATGTATAATATTTCGAGATAATATTTAAATCGTTTTCGTATCTATGATATTTAATAAAGTAATGTTTCCTTTCTTCAAATAACTTTCATTAACTTTATCCATCCACTTCATTTTATTATTTAAATCTGTACAACTAGAATGTTTTTTGCTTTTATGGGAGAATAAAATTGTAATTGTGGTCGCACTTCCTTATTTCAATTTCAAAGTTCCAAATTAGTAATTATTATGGGGAAATCATTTGTCGTTAAGATAATTTATTCAAAGGTGTTTTAATAAAATGTTATTAAAGTTTTATTAAATTTGTTATTATTAACATGTGTATATCCGTATAATATTGTATTGCGACTATTGTGACTTGCTCATCAAAATATAAATAAGAATTCGTATCTCTTCGTGAAGAATGCAACCTAAACACAGATTCGTTTCAGCCTCTAGACATTATCCCGAGTGCTTCACTTTGAATATTTCATATATTTTTGCATACTATGTATATTCCGTGCACATTTAAATTTCCCATCTATATACAATGTATTCCCAGGGTAAAATATATCGCCAAAGTCCTGTAAACTTTTCCACAAGTGCGACACAACCAGTAACCCAAAATGTGCTACGAACAACCCCTTAAGCACCTTCATATCCGGCATAAACAAAGAAACCCAGCCAGCGACACGAAACTCTCGCCATCCTCAAGCCGCCAGTCTCTCATTTAGCCACCTAGTTTTTTCTCCTTACAAACCCCTGCAGACGTAATAGCATGACTTCTATTTGTCGTGCGAATGTCCTCAGACAAACGCGTCTCTCAAGATACTTTTCCGCTGACAGAGAGAAAAAAAAAGCCACTCTAACGTATCTGAATGCGAACGTGCGGAGTACATATGTACGCGAGGAAAGCCCGAGAGGAAACTAAACGAAAGAAGGGAGAGAGGTAGAAGAGAAGCTCATAAATTCGCTGACTGAAGACACCGGTACGGTGAAGCAGCCTGTAGCTCGAGAGGGACCGCTAGAATGCGGCTGCAAAGGTGCAAGTATCCGGCAAGGGCACACACATCTGTGGTAATTAGTCTCGTTGAGTTGACGGCACGCTTCGCTCCACGCAACCACGTACCAGCCTACTTATAGCTGCTGAAACCGTGTGTCCGATATAATAAAGCTACGATTTTGCCGGCGCGACGACGAGGCTGCAACCGAGAGAAGGTTTAAGAACTTTCCCCATTCGACGACAGTTACGATCGGCGACTGCCACTGTGAAACTCTCTGTACAGTATACTCTGCGAACGTGGCTTGTATCGAACGTTAGCGAGCACGCGTAATAATTTGCGCCTCCGAGACTCCAGACCTCGGGGTGCAACTGTACAGGACAGAATCGCGATTGTACATATTTCTGACTGTTGTATTCGATTCTTGTTGCAGTGCCAGTTTTGTTAAATGAAATGTTATCAGTTTTCTTGGCTAGTTGTTGGCGAGCGAGCACGGTAAAAGCTAACAGCGTAATAATTCGCGCTCTCGAGACACCAGATCGGACCTTCAGGTGGATTATAAAGGAGAAGTGCAGAGGAGAGAATCGTGCTTGTGGGATATTCGAAGCTTGTAATATTCGATTCTCGTTGCATCGTGAAGTTTGTTGAATTGTAGAAGCCTCTTGTCTTGTCCTTCGAGTGTGAAGAGAGTGATTGCAAGGTGTTTAGGACCGTGGTCGATTGTTGTGGAATTGTGAAGGCCGTCGAATGAAACTGCGGATGCTTCTTCACTTGTCCTCGCTTGTTCGCTTGTTGACATTTCGGATTATTGTAGGAATATGCGGTTTGTAGGATGGAATTATAAGAATTTCTTCAGTTTCAGTTTTTTCTGTGAACGGTGTAATTGTAGGTACGTGAGGTTATCGCGAGGTATTAACTTGTTCCTTGCCCGAGAGAAGGGTTTGCTTACACGTACTTCAATTTGTTGTATTCGATTCTCGTTAGGTCGTTCCTATTTTTCTTTCCTCTTTTAGATTGAATATTATCGACATATGTGAAGTCGTCGACCTCGAACGTTTTAATTCTTGAGAAAGCTCGCGTTGTACGCTGGGAACGAAGAGCAGAGGACGAAACAGCACGGCGAAATGTAAAGGGTTGAACGCACGATAACATTAGACGCGGACGATAATTAGGGTTTTCGCGGCTCTTTCCTACCTTTGACATCCGCCATGAGATGCGACTACTTTTTAACCAACTTCGTCTCACGAGCTTTTTCCTCGCGAGTTAGGGAGTGGAAATTCCGAATGATGTGGATATTGCTGTACGCATGAGGGACAGGAACTTTTTCCAAAAATGTAACCTAGAGAATTAAATGCTGAAAATGGGAATATGTGAGTTTACACGAAGGGTGGAAGTAGGCAGTTGTTTGGACCTCTTAGGGATTGTACTATACTGATGGATAAATATGAGAAAACGTAGAAAAGATATGAGTGCGTACAACAACATATTTAGTTTATAATTATTATTCGAAATTAACATTTGAAAGCCATTCTATATTTATAGTGCTTCGAATGGAATTTTCATTTCATAAGGAACGCAGTTTTTCTGAGGGTTGTTATTATCACAGCTTTAAAAAATTGGTATAGATAACACGATAGAAGAACACAATGAATTATGACAAATACGAGAAAATTCATTACCAATCTATTGCCAAAATTTAATTGTTTATTTTCACGTAGGAGTACAAAAATCCACGACCGCGTTACTTCTAAATATTTTTAAAATTTTGCATGAAGCTACGAAACAATGTAAATATCCTGTATCTCGTTAAATCACTTGTTTCTTATTTGGAAAATAGAAAATGTTTGAGATCCAGTAAAATACGAAAGTCGATGTTCAGCTCGTATTAGAGAAGGAAAAACCGATCCAAAATTTCTTTCTATTTCGAACGATTCCAATTTTATTTCACTGAATGGAGGGCAAAGCTGCTAAGACACTTACGAGAACTGGATAAGTTAAGTCAAGCTTATTTCTTCTCTAGTTTCATTTATTGTTATTGAAAGAGATAATACGATCTATAATATACGTTTCCACAGACGATATACGAAGCTGTAAAACTATACTGTCAATTCTATTTTAAAGATCAATGGTATAACTGGGGGCTATAATTCAGCATCGTGTTTTCTTCGTGTTAACACATAAATTCCATCGTCTTGTTTTCCTTTCTGTTCTGTACAATCTTATCTTTCTGTTTCTATCCATTTCTGTTCTGTTTATCTCTTTATATCGTCTATTTGTCCCATTTTTTTCTTTTCTTTTTTCGACTTCCCGTGTCTGACTTCAAGCACTACAGTGATTGGACATGTCACTAATAAATTTTTCAGATGGAAAATGGTGTTTAAGAACGGAACTATATTAAAGTTATTACTAAAGGCCATTAATAGAAAGATGCTAGATATATTAAGATATATTAAGATATATTAAGAATATTATTTTAAACGTTATTTTAAAAAATATATCGCTGTTGAAGTTTTCGATAGATAATTTAAATTTTATGATTGAGGTATACTGATCCGCTATTTCCTATTATCAATTTCTCATGGAATGCGATAGAAACGACACGCTGGAATTGCGAATCAATCAAACTACTTGAAAGAGTAATTGAGAAATTGTAAAATTTCGAGAATTTGTAATTTTCATTTTCTTTCTTCGCTATGATAGATAAATTGATCGGAAAGGAACAAGATCGCAACAAAATGGATGAATAAGAATATAAAGTAAAAGCAGAGAGTAGAAAATGAATAATCCACAGTCAGTACCCGTGACCAAGAAATCTAAAGTCAATCCTCTATCGCCTGATACTTTACTAAATTAGTAATTTGTAATCAGACCTGGTCCCGAATTTGTTAAGCAGTACTCTCAACGAAGCTATCCTTTCTTATCGAACGATCGTACGTTGGTGGAAAACGTAGAACGTAGATGCAGCCGTCGAACAAAAGAGCTTTTTTCCTCCATTTTGTTCGGTCTCTCATTGAAATTCCACTGCGTGCGGATCGTACGCGAATCGCAAAATCGCTCGAAACTCTCGATATCGTAGGATATCGGTTTCTAGGAGGTTCTTACGGGTGGTACAGGGAATTCTATTGTATTTCTATATTTCCGAACACGAGCGGAATTCTCCTAAAAATTGTTTCGCGCATGCTGAAAATATTACATATACCGGCGCAGAGCAGGTTGTAAAAAGGGAAGCGAGTCATGCAAGGTGTTTGAAAGAGGGATTCGATGATTTGAGATCGTATAGAAACGCGGAGAATAAAGAAACAGTGTGTTTCGTCGAAATAAAACTCTATTGAATTTAATAAACGAATTTGAAGTTGAGGTATAGCGATATAGTTGTTACTATATAACAACTATATACCTAATGGATGAATAGCCTTCGGTTATTCTATTGATTTTTAAAGTGACTATACTTTTATAACTACAGTGAAAAATATGAATACATGTCAAATTGAAACAAAAAAAGAAGTATAACCAAGGGGATGAAAACTTAATAAATGAATTTGATGTTGAGTTATAGCGATGATTTCCTTGTTAGCGTAAATCAGTTACGCATAGAAAATACAAGTGGATAAGGAATTTTGAGGAAATAGAACCACGAAGGGAATACAAATTTAACAAACAAGTATGTTATTCGAAGATAGTAATGTTAAGCTCTTGAAAATTTTTGTTTGTGTTATCACAAATTAGCTAAACGTTGATGAAATAAACGAACATCGAATTTTAAAGCAGCAGAATGATGAAAGGATATAAATTTTTCAAATATCGTATGAAGTTTAATACGTAAATGTAATATTAAAAGATGATAACGATAAGCTGCTTGCAGTTTTCCTTTGCGGAAAGACTTATGTAAATCCTATTATCGCAAATCCTATTATAAATCGGTTAAGCATCGAACTAATAAACGAATGTCGAATTTTAAAAAACAATAACGAAGGGGTCAAAGAGGAAACAATACATTTTTAATATAAAGTCGTATAAATAAATTTTATATTCCGGAATGTTGATAAAATGACGATTAAATGCGAATAAAGTAAATATATTTCAAATTTCAAGGTAGGAAAATCAAAAGGAGAATAGAAAGGGGGCAAGTTAAAGATCGTATTGAATTTAACGGACAAATTTGATATTCAGAGAGAATCGTAACGTTTGACCGTATCAGGTATCATATTATTCGAGAATTGTGTTCAGGACACGTGCTGTGGTAGTATATTTTACTTTGGTCTGGATTATAATAAATTGTTAAAACAATATTTTCGTTTCATGCGAAAAAGATCATAATACGTGTTTGATGTTGATCGAAACGATTTGAAAATCTTTTTGGTATATGATCTTTTAAACAATCTTACAAATGAATAAGTCAATACGAATGTTGCGTTTAATAAACACGGTTCTTCCCTACAAGCAAGATTAATTTCTACGATTAGATCTGCTGGTTGGAAAGGAAATGAAAGAAGGTAAGTCAAATCATAGATAAATTTTCGGAATATTCGTTCGAAGCTGGAACGAACGAAATAGGAGGTTTCAAGGCACGATTTATATTTTCTAATCTGCCATGCCGGAACCTTACAACTATCTCGTTCGCGTGAATTACAACGCACGATAGTATTTTATGTCGGGAGCCAGGTCGCGTGACCGGAATCGGGGATTACTCGGGATTAAGCGGTGTTCCAGGCACTCGATGATTGTTTGCATTGCATCCCCTGCAAGCTTCCAGCTTCCGGGATTGTTTATTTCCCCCCCCCCTAATCGATCGTTCCCGGTCCGGGTTGGTATCGATGGATTTTCCACTTCTAAAATCCCGAAAAAATACATTTTTTGATTCTTCCGGAAAAAATGTTTTGATAACTTTGGTTTAGGTAACTTGGATAAATAAATCTATTTATTTTGTGTGTTTATTTGTTAGCTTTAGATTGGGGTTATAGTTGTTACTAGATAGTTACGAGACGGCTGTTATTTTTTGTTATACATTTAGATAACTATGAAGCAGTTAAGCATGCATTTAGATTATACGTATTTAGACAGCTATTGTTAGATAGACTGTGGATACTTGTGAATTCATGAGGAATTTAAAAATTTATAGAAAATTGTGCACGTAATACGGAAAAGTATATCAAATATCGAAAGTATAATACTTACTGTAATATTTAAAAAACGAAACGAACCCTTATTTGTCTATCATGGCGAATACCATGTACTTTGGATATTAAAAATTTTCTAATTATTATCAATATTGAAATGCATAGATATCTGGAGTCTAATGATTATCAATATATGGTAATGTGCAAGAAACCCTTGGAAGTTTGAAAAGATGTAAAATGTAAGGAAGTCCGAAAACGAATCGACAAAGATTGTACGTGAGCTTAGTAGAGATTTCCTCAAGGCTATGAATAGTATCTGGTGTCGAAGTTTCTGCTCATACGATAGATAGTGAAATTGTGCAGGCTAAGTTTGGAATTAGAGAAGTTTTCAGTTAACCATGTATCAGATAGAACAAAAGAGTATAGTAAGGAAAAGAGAGGAGGGAGCGTCGGTAGAGAATACTCTAAGATAAGAATTTCGATTGTTAATTTTTCAATATATAGAAAACATCCCTAGACTTTTTCTGTTAAACAACATGTTTCCCATGTAAGTAACAATATCTACTAAAAAATTGTTTAATAATAAGAATACCAGTTTTCAATTTTCTTTCGACATCACTTGATCACCATTTATACCAGCTAATAACATCTTATCTAACAAATCCACGATCTCCCATTCTCGCAATCTAACTTGCCATGCGCAATATTTATTCCGATCGAACACAAAATATCTACTTATTTAAGAAGAATAGCAATAATATATAACTATTTTTTTTTAAGAAGAGAGAAATCTGCCTAAAGAATGAGAAAACTGGAAAGTTTCAAAAGATTGTATTTTGTAGAATTTTAGTTAATATCATTTAACTGTATAACTGTTCGTTCTACTGTTTCCTTTTATTTATATCGCTTTGGGAACATAAATTGGAAAAATCGATCTGCCGCTGGAGACTTTTGCATATGTATATATATATATATATATATATTATTACATACCTGTCTGTACTTGAGTGCGTGTTTTAAGCCGAATTCGAGGGGCTGACGCCCGCGGCGACTAACGATCGTGATCCTCGACGTGCATTTCACGTCAACTCGATGAAAGGCAATGATACGCCAAGCGAAACGATAAAGCTGACCGTGGCTATAAAATTTCCGAAGACTTCTACAATAAAATTTATACCTCGGTTCAAAACGACCGACCGAGCTAAGGGTAAATTCAAGGGGTGGTGTGCCATAATCGTGGCTCCAGCGATCAAACGAATTAACCCAGCACAACTTCCTTCTACCGTCCAGTTTATTTTCACGAGTCGATGCTTTTAAATTACAAGAATCGTCCGATTAAACGTTAATCCTTTACCTTATCCGCTTATCCCGAAAAGTATCTCCTAAAAATATCAATTTTATTTTATATTTCGTAATCTGTGCAGATGGGCAAAGAAACAGTCGAAACATCTCGGAGTAACTGTTATTACGTAAGAAATTATTACATTATAAATTATATAACGTTTATTCCAAGATACCTGGTGAATTACATAAAAGTACGAAGAAATTTGAATCAACCTAGTCTTATTATTATTGGACTGCGGATTTTTATGCAAATTTATATTTTTGTGAATGCAGTTAAAAAAATTGCACCCAGGTGAGAAATTTGCTATACTTTGGACGTTTTACATATTTTTCATATTATGTGCGTTTTGTGCAATTATTTCCAAAATTTCCTATAAATGAATAAAAAAATGCGGTCTACTCGTGATAAAATCTCCTTCTGCCGAGTTAACTCATTCGATTAACGCAAAGGGTTAAACCAGAAGCTCGCAAGACGCACTTAATTGAACGACATTTTTTATAATCGGAATAAAATTGTCGCTGCATTCGGTATTATTCCACGCGTGATTTTTATTCCACACGAGCGTGATCGATCGAGCATGGCTTTTACAGGAGCATCGATAAGATCATTAAAGGAGAAAAGAGAAAAGTTCAGAGGAGAGGAGCCGGTCTGTAATTCAGAAGTGGGCCGAAATTATGTTGGGGTCTCGACTAATTCAGAAATTGCCCTCCCCCGTGTAATTACAAACCGAGTGTCCACCAGGTATCCCGCTTTATTATCCTAATTTACGCGCGACGACGCTCCTTATTGCGCAATTAGGCGAGCCGTCCCCGGCCGATGCTCGTCGTTCGCGATACCGCGCTGAATTTATGGCGGGGACACGCCTGCGCGAACGATGATGGAACTGAATGACGGTAATTGATATGGGGCGGTGAAGGGTGATTAAGATAGAAGTGTACGATATTGGTTCTCCGTCGTGTATCAATGCCAGTAAAAGATTTTGACACGATTCTTTCCTTTTTGCTCGGTCTTTTGGCAATTTGGATCGTCTGCAATGCTGCGTGATTTAAATGCCGTGCATAGTGGCACAGAAAAGAAAATTTTTAATTGCTAAATAATATTTATTTACGTATACGTAGATATATTAGTGACTTTCGTATTAGATATTTTTTTCTATGTTTTTGACAGTTGCCTATTCTAGTGTACGTATATATACGGTATCTGATTTTGATTCGTTGTTTAGGTAGAAAGTGAATGGTTTCGATGGGATCATAATCTGGTGTAAGTAATTTTCCTATGAATGGTCTTTTACAAATTTTAAAGTCTTTTTTAAATTTCTAACGCACTAGACAATGTCGAAAGAAAAAACTAGTTTAACAGCTTCTACTTTGTACAAGCAATCATATAAAAGACAAGGGGAGAAAATACAAAACCGAGCCTACGTCTCATATTTCATACGACAGGTTTCACGAAACGATAGTTAAAATATCTACTAAGTTAATGACTTTTCGACATGACAAGGTTAATAATTTTTTACAGAGAATATCAAGACGAATCGACCGGCGCATTAAAGATTACAATATTTCCCTTTAAGAATATGTACGCCACCTTCATATGGACTGTACGTGTCTAACTACAGAAACATTACACTAGATTATGTCCCCCCTCAAAACCATTCAATTTTTATCCGAACATTTTCTGTACGTGGCAGATAGTTTACCAGCAATTCACATTTGCAGGCGTCCTTATATTTGTGCACTGCTCTTGTCAAATACAATTCTCTTCTCCGCTACTACATACATGTCATGTTTATCTTATGTTCTTTTTTAGTTTTTTTTTTTTTTATTTAGCAGTATATTCTATTAGATCTTACTTATACTTTAGATTTTGTTATTATTACGGCACATTAGTATCTTTTTATACCTTGGATTTTACACTTTACCGGACTGTAGATGTTTATATCTCAATGGAAAATTTAAATATACAGAAATTTATAAGATAACTCCATTTTGCATGCTCGTGGGTATCCTTGGTGATCAAAACAAAAATATTTCAAATTGGCATCTTCGATGTATTTTATTTGTGGCTATTATGTTGTCATTAAGTTTCATGCCTTATATCTTTTAGATTCGAGACGCTTGGAGACTCGTTTACCAAAATGATGTAATGAATAGGTGAAGCGCTAATGATACCGGACAATGAAAGCACGTAAACTCGAGTAAAAATTGTGCGGTAAGTTAACTACGGATTAAATTTAATTCTTCGTGTATTCCGCGCACATCGACTCAATTAAAAATCATCAAACTTGTGCCATAAGGAATGATATATGACAAAATGCATAATATAAACCGGAAATAAATTTCCATTCATATACTTTATCTTGTACTTATTTGTACTTTTCGACATATCTTCTTTAAACATTCAAATTGGTGACGACTAAATCGTAAAACGCGAGCAAAAAACATTTTGAGATGAAGATACATAAAAATGCATAATGTGAGAAAAAGGATTATACAAGCTTTATTCGTATGATTTGTCAAAAAATGGATCAAAATTTCCTTAAAAAGCTACAAACTAATTATTTAATAAACACGATATATAGGTTTATGTAATGTCGAAAAGTAACAAGATCTAATTCAAAAACCGATCGAAACAAAAGCAACGAAAAACGCAAAGTATCGATACAAGGATCGAATACCCAGCGGCTTATCCGAGGAAACACCATGCATGAATATTTATCGCGTACCGACCGCCGCACCACAACCTCTTCTTGTCAGGTTTACCTGTACGCACCAAGAGTTCATCGTGCATCGAAGTCTCCGAAAGTCGAGCATCCACCGATCAATGCGCTCGCGGATCGATTCATCCGGTCGGCTTAACGCGCTTGTTCAGTTTTCACGAGACTCGAAGCGCTGGTTCCTAGCGGGACTTCGCGTTAATCCTTTATAATCTTAGCGAACGCGAAAACCGTCATGTCCCAGAGGAATAACCGCCGCTGACCACGCGAAGCCTCGTCGCTGCTCTGCTCTGACGTTTCCGCGACTTCTCTTTACAGAACCATGCCGACGAATTCTCCACCGGATTAACTTATTGCGGTTGAGTAACGTTACGGTGGTTTCTATTATGTGGTTTGTATATGAGGAGAATAGACGGTAGTGGGGTGCAGAGTGTGTCAGGGCTAATTTTTCTAACGGTTTTCTACGTGTTACGTCTACGGTCGGGTTGGTGAAAATTTGCGAGAAAGAGTTTATTGCGACATCTACGTCGGTATCCTTAAAATTTACGAGTATTTAGGTTTTCTGCCGGTGTTTTGTTCGGATTGATATTCATGTATGGTTTGTGGAAAAGAGAAAAGAAATTTAGAAAAAGATATATATATATCGAATCGAGTAACCGCTTCGTTTTCCGCTTGTGTATACACCATAGATGTATCGTTAGAATTGTTTGCAGATTATAAATATATACGTGTCTAAATCTATTTAATGAAAAATCTATACAGAAACGCTCGACGTGCTCTTTTAAGAAAACGTGTTGAACTGATGTTGTTCGCGTTATTGTGTATGAGCACTTATCTAAATGGTAAATGGGTAAATTGGTAAATGTAAAGTGAAAATGAATGCTGTAAGTATGCCTTTTTATGTGTATGATATAACGATTCTTATATAGAATTCAAGTGTATGGTATAAAATGGGAGTCAAGATCGTACAAGATCAAGAATGAAAGAAATAGTACCAGAATAAAGAAACATTACAAGGATAATTTTCCGGTACTTTTTAATATTATATTCGCTAATATAACGGTTGGTTCGTAGTAACGCGAATCGAATGATTTATTCATAAAAAAAAAAAAAAAAAAAAAAATGAAAATGGAGGAATGTTTTTAGATACATATCTTCCTTTCGACAAATCAATCAACAGTAACAAAAGATTCGATCAAAAAATTACGAATTTATGAAATTACCAATAAATTGCATAAATTACAACTACAACTTATAATTTGAATACAAAAATCACGAATACCTTAAAGAAGTATTTCCCAAAAATTCTGGCATAACCAAGTAACTTAATTCAAGCCATAAGCTGCCACTCTAAATTCGATCTTTAAGGATCATCTTTCACATCGATGATCTCGATCTCTTCCTGAAATTGCAATTCCTCGACTTTGATTGCCCGAAATCCCCGCGAAAATAGCAACTACAAATTCTCAACCCTGACGCGCACAGAAAAATCACCTTAGCAGGCATCGCGCGCCACCATTCGCTACTATGCACGCCGTTTCATCCCATCATGAACGAAGCAACATTTATCATTGGATAGCGGGTGGTCGCATTAAAGCTCGAAAATTTACGAAAAATGCACTCTTCGAAATGATCCATGAACGCGTTACGTTCGCGCCGTTCACGAAACGAGCCAGCAACTACGCTGAAGCAACCACGAAATCCCACCCTCGCGTTATGCTTCCGGCATTCGGTATAGCGTTTTATCGCGGCAGACGGCCATAGCAAGTTGTCATGAGTTGCAGGCAGCTTCGTTTCCAACGTCTGGCCGCCCTTACCACCGACGACGCGTTCAGCGACGAAAGAAACGACGATGAAGAAGAGAAAAATGGAGAAGAGGAAAAGCGACGACGGATATGTAGATCAGCGCGGTAATAAGTGGAGAGATACGCGATAGGGGTTAGGTAGAATGGTAAGGGTGGCATGGGATAAAATTGTTTGTAACTTATGACAGCTTCCATGGTAATCTTCGTGCCACGGGTTAAGTTGGTCTATGGGTGGCGTAGCGATGCGATTAGGCGAGCTTGTTGTATGTTGCAGCCAATTTTCTTCTTAACTTGTGACTGGCCGACGCTTTCGTACCTTCGGATGAATTGGAAGCAAAAAAAAAAAAAAAAAAAAAAAATGAACGTGGGTATGAAAAAGTGGAAGGTGAAAATTAGAGGAGTGGGATAAAGAAGGATTATAGGAGGGAAGAGACGAAAGAAACGAGAAAGAAATGGAAATTAGCAAGCGGAGAGTGGAGGTAGCGGAAAGACAGGTTACAGGAGTAGTTTTGGTTTTGTTTGTGTGTTTACAAGAGGTGAATTTTTATGAGATATAGATATGTATGGGAAATTGTGAATTATATGATACAATAACAGATTTCTTAAAGAAATTAAAATGAAAAAGTACATATAATAAATACGCAAGATTCTTACCGAAAAAGTATTCCATATGATATTCAGCGTTTTCCTGTGACGAAAACTTATTTCAATTGCTCTTTTCCTTTGGAAGTTAGTATTTTTATACGTGTCAGTTTGGAGTGAAAATGTAGAGAATATTATTGAAACTGTTTTACACAGAAATGTTCAATTTCAATGAAAGTACGATGGCACGCGTATAAATAGAAAAGTACTTAATTATATTATGAAAGAAGTCTCTTCTTGTTCCTTCCCTATAATGCAGGACTCAACGATGCATCTTATATTTTGACTATTGTATTTTATATTTGACTTTCAAATTTTTACCTCAATTAATAGATATAAATTAAATTAATTGAAATTTACCATGAACATCTTGTTCATTTATATGCTCCTATTATACGTTCTTCCGAAACAACCATCTTTCAAAATTATTCCCAGCTGTGACATTCTTCAATGTAATAGGATGCACGACAGCTGCACAGATCGCGCATCACCAGCTAGTAGACTCGTTCGATTTAGATCTGTAGGGTTCATCATATCTGTCGTTAGATTCAGCAAAAGTCTCGGTACACTTATGAACAGCGTAATGTCAGATTACGTGTAGGAAATACGACGACGAAGGAAGGAGAAAGGAGCAAGATAAGAGGTCTGTGCAGCTGTCACGCGTCACTTTAATTTCGTACTACAACGAATACGAATCATCCACGCGAATACCAAATTTTTGTTTCTCGTCTGCGCGCCATTACTCGTTTGCTATCGAACCAGGTACCACGCGTTTTTCTGCCACAACTCCCTCGAGGGACTAGGAACGGGTTATACGCCTCGTTAGAGGTTTCCAACGCAAGTACTTACTCGTTTCAGGCGTATACGTGGCAAGAAATTAAACGCTGATCGCCGATTTCCAACGGCCCGTTTCATTGGCATGTTCGCTTTTTGCTGCTAGACTAATCGCTGATCTGACGCTGTTAGACTCTGAGAAACGATACGCGTGGCTGTTGGCGCCGAGTACCGGTTCCTAGGTGCAAATAATTTTCTACGGAAACCGCGTTTTTCTTTTGGTTTAGACCTATTTTGCGGAGAATGAAATACAGTCAAACTAGGATAAATCGAACTTTTCTAAATCGAAATTTTCATAAAACTATAGAAACTGTTAATTTTCTTCCGTTCTGCTGTAAAAATCTTTATAAATCGATACGGTCGTATCTCGATAACTAGATATAACTATAACTAGAAGATTCGCATAAAAAAATATCGTTATACAGCAAAGAAGATATAATTTACTGAATAAAAGAAGTAAAGCACCAAAGTCATGTAGCGATAAAATAATTTTTTAGTGATCTGTGGCATCAACGATTTTATTGGTCTAATGTATATTTTAACGGCTAAAGTAGATTTTTAAGTAGTAGTAGTAGAGCAACTTCAGCTCATTATCAGATGTCGCGAATAGGATAAAAATATTTTGCCTGTATGTCTCGTTTCGTCTTAATATGCATATCTATACCATCAAGGGAAGGGTCGTATTTTAATCTGTATTCTTGTCATGTCGCATCACGCATGTACTCCTCACATCCGAGCTACATCATGTAAATTCACTTCGTTCGTGTCATTCACTTTTACAAATAAATAATTGACCTATAAAGGTTGTTATCTTTTTTCAAACCACCTACAATTCTAAAGATACAAGTTCTTTCCACTTATTTCCTTTATTGTTACTCGAAAAGCTCGATAAAACAAAATCTCCGCAACTCGAAGATTTTCGCTCTTTTCTTGATTTGATCGAAGCTATCGAGGTTCGATTGTATTTGCTGAAGATGGTTGAATTTTGTTATTTTGTGAAAGATGGATGGCTGAACTCTCTATGGTCGTGGTTGAGTAGACGTGAGTTGCAAAACGCGATGGAAAATAAGAAAGGGGAGGGACAGGTATAAAAGTAAGGATAAAAAATAGAAAATAGAATAACAAATATGCTACAGTAATTATGCACGAAATATACGCGAGAAATTATTAAGAGCGTGAAAGAGATGTAATTACGAGAAGGTAGATAATTATATACGGGATAGAAAACTATAATAATTTAATAATAGTTGATTTAGATATAATTTAGATATTAAAACTAGAATAATTACAAATGAAACTTTTATACATGAAAGAGTGTGGAATAAAGTTCTATCTACTGGAATAATAAATGGAGTTATTGCAGATGAAAAGATTCCAGAATGTTCTCGGCGAAAAGAAATGGTCGATTCAAGAAGCAGTGTGCGATTAAATCAGCGTGAAACCAGCCTGAGGTCAACGTCAAGAATCGTCTAAATAGAGCCGAAGCTATCGTGGCAACAAATAGATGGATGTGATAAAAGCTTCCAGAATATTCGAATAAGTCGTAAATTAATCGACCAAAGTGGAACGTCCTTAAATTAAACCGTCTTAAACAGAAATAAACCTCGAACGAAACAATTGTAAGCAGAAACGTTAAAGGTCACTCGTGAAATGCTGTGAGATATTTGAAGGTACTATTTGCTTATAATATTACGAAGTTTTCTACCTACGGCTAGAATCTTATTTAATCGATCTGATAGAACGAATCCGGTTAAATATCGTTTCTTTGACATCGATGTTTATTCAACATCAGAGGAAAGCAGCTAAAACATTCAACGTCAATTTTAAAAACGAATTGAAAATTGCTTGAATTGTGTACGAACGCCTTCCATTGTGCAAACACCACGCTCGACTTTCTTTTATCATCGAATAACGCGCATGATAATTAATGCAATTTCCCTCCCATAGAAAAATTCACAAGAAGAACTAAATGTACGATGAGAAATTCAAATAACGCGCATATATTCCAGCGAATAAATTACAAACTGTAATCTATATAAAATATACGATACACACAACCATTGTCTTTAAATCATTCCTAAAAATATTCTTAAGGAGGAATATCTATTTATTGCCGAATATTGAATTAGAATTAAGAATCAAAATTCATAATGACTCAATAATCATCCTAACAAAGTTTCCTAGCAGAAGCTTGTAATGTGAAATTCTATTCTTAGTCACAGATCGTTGGTGATTTCTATTGGAAAACGAGATCGAAGCACGTAAATTACGACGAATGTCGAACACGCGCAACTCTAGGAACGTGAGAGTAGCACGTTGAAATCGAGGTTTGTCGATGGTCCGTGGTAATACTCAAACGAGAAAGCACACCGATTCTGGGCAATTAAAAACGACATGTCGATCGACTGAATATTTATGCATCGTTTTATACCGCGAACTTAACCACGCAGCCAACGGTATTCAGCTTTACGGACGTAATTTCACGATTTTCTCATTCGTTCCGCCGATCAACGCAAATGTATACGCGGTGTCGTGTTTTCAACATAAATAAATATCTCCTGTTCGACCAGTCGGACTTCCCGTATACGATATTTCTAATTTTAAATAAACTACTAACTTTTCGAAAATTATGATAACAAACGTGGCGGTAAAATAAGATTGGAATACGAGAGTGACAGAGCTATGAATAAGATCTAAGCGTCGAACAAAAGTAGTATTTGAACTTTTCTCAACCTGAGGAGAGCTGCGACTAGCTTCTGTTATGTGTCTTTGTTCGCAGATGTTTTGGCGCACACCTATTGTCGATTGTATTCCAAATTTACACTTTGTCCTCTATCTTGTGTATTTGCAACTATCACTAATTAATACTATCGTTTCAAACATTTAATCAGAATTAAGGAAATAATTAAGGAATTAATTTATAAATTAACTTAGAAATTGACGATGGACAAATTCTTAAGAAATTAATTTAGTGATATCTAACGATTTCCAGTATCGTTAAAGTACAATTCCAATAAAAAAGAAAAAAAAAAAAACAAACAAACGAAGGATATTTTAAAGAAAGAAACGAATCAAGACTAGAATTTTAAATAATTCTACCAGAAAATGTGAAGCAGTAAATAGAATTCTATTACATTCTTTAAACGAGATACCTGTTTGTCTCTGAAAGAGTTACACCAGGACTACTCTGCTCAGCTATTTCACTCTTGCCTTTGGCGGCGATTTATTATGCATGTTTACACGCTGTTTCGCAGCGCGGATTTATTCACGCGACTGCATTTTTTTCATCGCTTCGGACTTTCGCGATTTTCCATGGTATTTGTTGCGCGTTGCGCGATCATCGTCTGGGAATCGATGAAAGGAATCGCGTTTTTAATCGCGTCGGCTCATCAACGTGGACCGGTTTAATCCCCACGACTGGACACAGCGATAAAACTGGCCGGGCATTTAGGATTCCGGTCGAATTTTCATTTCAAGCCGGACAGGGACGCGGTTGCGGACAATCGCTCCTTTTTCCCCCGCCGCGCGGATACAGCCAGTAAACAATCCTTGTCGACAGCATGTCGGAAAACTATCGACTGTCCAGGGATAAAATTGAAAACTTGTTCGGACACTGTTAACCAATTTTACGGAAGCTTATTTTTGTCAGACGAACCCCGATTATAGAAATATTTCAAAATATTACACGTGCTTTTCGCTATTTTCGTACCGATTTTTTCATTGTTTCCGGATATATTTCAAACGATAAATAAACTTTTGTGAGATTAAATGCACTTTTATAGTACTGGTCAATATTTTTTCTTCGGTTTTTTTTTTTTTTTTTTTTTAAATTCGATTCGAGGTACAGTATCATAGGAACTGGTTAACACGTTCACCGTGCGGTCAAGTAGACATTTCTTTAATCATAGCTATTATTAATTTAAAATGAATAATCAAATATATAATTAATTTTACTCAATTACATTCTATTACAAATTATGCGTCATACGTATATTACAAATTCGGATCTCGTTGAAATCACCGATAGGGACTTCGTCAACAATGATTTTACGAACAACAATTCATCGACGCTGGACTTGATGGATCAACAACCTTGATCAACGACAGCTTTAACCCTCGACGATATTAACCGATAACAATGACGATTGAGATATATGATATTTTCTACGGGAACAAAGCTAAAACGCAGGCTGATACGATACTCTAAACCGAACTCGTACTTTCTTCGAACTTGCTGTAAACAATTGGTTAAACTCCGTGTCGATCGTCGTTGTTATCGGTTAATATCGGTTAATATCGTCGATTAAAACTGTTGTCGGTCAAAGTTGTTGTATATCGAGTCAGGTGTCGGTGAATCGTTGTCGGCAAAAGCAGTGCCGGTGATTTCAATGCGACCTACAAATTCATATAATGGTCACCGGTACCTGACATCATGTTGAATGTGTTAAAAGGGAATCTACTCTAAATGTGTCATATCGGAGTTTAGTTTAAACTTCAATCTTAGTTTGAATTTTTCCGACGATTACTGATCAAAAGTTTTGTATAATCTATTCACACCTTACATTCTTAAATGTAGTTTTAAAATTCTCGAAAAATGACAAGTATTAATTTCTAAAAAAATCATACGTCGGTGGATTAAAGTTTTAATAAAGGGGAACAATATGCTTGGCACGTGCCATTACACCTAACCTATCATACCATTCCGGAAACGCTCGTTACATCTGACAATTCACGAAATTGGACTAAACGTAATCGGTCGAACGAAGTTCGTAAGTGTCCCCGAACGACGGTCTGGTTTGTGCGCCATTTTCGATGGCTCGATTTTAGAAAATCCTCGGTCGTCGGGCGTCGTGACCCGCGAAACTCTTCGACAACTATTTGGAACGAATTCCGAAACTGTCCGATTAACCGGAAAGACGTGCCGGAAGTACATTTCTGGGAAACTGATGCAGCGATCGTAACCATTCTGGTGTTCGTTCTGCGGTTTTGCGCGGAGAACTATTCAGAACTAGCGGCCACCGTTGTCGAAACTGTCAATTTCCCCGGAACAGTCAGTCTACTGTCAAAAATACACCGAACATCCATTTTCTACCGAGTCTTAACTTCTCTACTAAGACAAAGTTTATGTGGAAATCGTCGTAAGTCGACGAAAGTTCATTGAAAATTTATGAAACACGAATTGGGGGGCTCGGGCTTGATAATTTGAACACTGTGATTACTTATTCTTCGTCTTGTCGTTAAAAGATCCATTTACACCGGCTATTAGTTCCTCCTAGCTTTTCTATTGGAGATTCTAAAATTCTAAATAATTATTCCTCTATTTGAATTCTTAATTCTCTTGTTACAGTTAAAAATTGTAATCTATCACAATCCTCCTTTCCAACGAGGAGAGAATAATTCGCTTATGAAATGGAGGCTCTCTTATTAAAAATTGCACAATTCCAAATAATTATTCCTCTATATAGTTATAATTCCTGATTCTTCTATTAGAACAAAAAATTCAAATTATTCATACTCCTCGTTTCGCAAGAGGTAAGGAGAAGTTCATCATAAAATAGAGGTTAAACGTACGAAGAGTCTCTATAAATAAAGAAATGCAAAAACATCAAGAGTCCCGTTATAAAAACGAAGAAGAACAAATTAAATACTAAAAATATATATATATATTTTTTCCGCGTAGCTATTGGAAGAAACGGAGCAAAGGTCCAAACAAAACGAAAGAATACAAGAAACGAGTAAAAAGAAGAAGAATGAGTGGCGAAGAAGAGGATAAATTAAGAAAAACAATGGCAGATCGCCCGGAAATATACTGTTCGTTCCGTAAAATCATGGTCCGCGATTCGCTTCGTCGTTTTGTTCACCACGATGAATTCCCGCAACGAGGTAGGTAAGATTAACCTACGTCATCGTGGGGGATATAACAGCCTGATGGAAGTTTCTCTATGGTTCCTTTACCGCCGAGGGACGGCTACTTAGTGCGTGAGACGCGAAAAATTCGAATTCATCCTGAACGATTCTCTTTGCGCTGCCGCACCATCAATCTTTGCCCCTTGGTTCCTGCTGCTGCTGCTGTCTTCGATTGGACACATTTGTATATCCAGCGAATCAGTTTTTACGCTTCGCGTAATCGATAACGCCCGCGAACAATACCTCAGAACGCCTACAGTTCCACGGATCATGCTGAAATCCATTCTGGCCAGCTTCACAATTCATTTAATTATTTTTTTTTTTTTAATATGTATACGAAGATACATTATTTAAAATATATATTTAATATTTAATTAAAAAAATCAGTATACGGCACGAACAGTCATTTTAACTATATAATGAACGTTAAAAATGATCTCACCGAATAACGAGGGTAATTAATATACGTAACGTATTGTATTTGTGTTATATATACTGTACGTAATTAATTGCCTCGTGATCTTTCATAAGAAAAGTATTTGTAGAAAATTGAATTTATTATTGTACTTATCTGTTACTTAATTAGATAAATATAATAAATTTCGTATCGCGCAATAGTACTTTTATGTAATTATAAAACATTGATATTACGGAAACAAAATGTAGAACGTTATAAAAAAAACGCTTCATTGGAAAATAAGATTTGTACAAATACTTTTTATAACCGTTGTACTTGTGCTAAACATCTTGTAATTTTGATATCTATTTTGACATTAGATTCAAACTATATCAATGTAATTACGATAGTCAGTCTCATAACGGTGCTAATGAATACTCATGCAATATGTCGTAAAACACACACACAATTATATTGAAAAAAGGTGTTCACAAATCGTCAAAGAATACGCAACATTTTCGTGTGTCTGTGTAGGTCGGTAGCAGCCGAATGTATCAAATATTAGCCACACAAAGCAACCTAGAAGTCTCTGTAGACTCTGTTTCACGTAGTTTCCAGTGTCCAAGAGATCATTCACAGTAGAAATACGTTAACAGTGAGTAATGAAATCGGGCTGGACGGGATTCAGGTGGAGAAAGAATCTGTAACCCGTGGCAGATTTTTCACGGTGGCATCGGCTCGGACACAGAAAGCGAGAGAGAGAGAGAGAGAGAGAGAGAGAGAAAGAGAGAGAGAGAGAGAGAGAAAGAGAGAGAGAGAGAGAGAGACAAGGGAAGGAAGCTTGTCAGGCTGGAGAAAGATACGAGGGTGAAAACAAAGCGCGAGATGAATGGTACTTTTCGCGTGACACCCGCGAAAAACGTTTGTCCTGTGCGAATCTTGCAGCTCGAAGCTCGTAAAAATTTCAACAAGAACGCCTCTTCCGGGGCCGCTCGTGATTCCAGGCCTCTTTCTCTGTCTGCCTGTCCGAATAGAGCAAACAAGATGGTTACGTCGAAGGAATAGTGTAATGGTACTCGTAAAATCACTCGATTGTTAAAGTAAACGCGTTTTTGATGTTTCAAATGTCGCGCTCGAGCCAATTTCACTGAAATATTTACGTGCCGAGACTTGGAAAGGTTAACCTGGATGTGTCACAATATTTTCTCGAATATCTTTCAGATTGATGTTCAGATTGATCGGGATGTCAGAATTATTTGATATACATGTATCTATCATTATTGTATTCACAGTTAATTATCGTCTATCGTAAGAAAATTTACCTAATCGTTTCGTACTGATAGGATTATTTAAAACTGTCTTGATTTTCCTGTACGATACATTTTTCTCTATTTTCAACCATTTTTATGATACTGCCGTTATATTCTATTTCAACCTATCTCTTATACTGAATTTCATTCTAAAGATACTTTTAGATCCATAATTTTAATTATTCGGTGATCGAAGGGCCGCGAGATGTTTCAATATCGCTACACAATCGCGAATGTTTCATTAATTGATACATGCACGATAACAATGATCATCAGCCTGTTATTTCATAACAAGGAAGGGTAGAAAGTTGTACGAAATGGAAGTATTAATTGAATTGAACGACGCACAAAGTACACTGTAACTTGTTACTCTTCGTATCGCGGCTGGCTAGCCACAAACGTGACTGAAATCGTTTCGCTGCCCGTTAATTATTTCGTGCTTACACCCGTACCCGTCTCTAATTAACCAAATGATCGTTAATCGAAAGAATGAGCTGGTAACTGCTTCGTTTCGTTCGTTGTTCAATAAGATTGTTCTTTAATGAAGATTTAAATTAATCGAAGCTTCGAATTTATGCGGCGTTAAGTGAGATTAGATAACTTACAATTACATGTGCGTATTATGTTTCCAAGACAATCGTTACAAGGTAATTTTATTACATCTTCTGGATCTTTTCAAAGTCGTTCGCGTTATTGGTTCATACGCCAATATTTTTGAAACGATCAAATATCCGAACTTTCGAGTTTCCGACATTTCGAATCTTTAAAGTTTCAAATCTCCAAAATTCCACATTTCCAAGGTTTCAAATACTTTCATTTTCAAACTTCTATATATAAACTTTCAAATTTCTAAATCTTTCAATTTTGCAAACCGTCAAATCATTGATTTCTCGAACATACAAATTCCCAAATTTACCTTCTACTTACACGTCCATTCGCAACCATCGAAAACACAATTTGAAAAATTCACCGAAAAACAGCTTCGACTTGTAACACGTTTTACCCCGCCTGCATACATGCACCGTGCAATCGTACAAAACTGTACAGGAGCTAAAAAGCACGTAGAGAATGAAAAAAAAAATAGAAGAATCAAGGAGTCAAGAAACGAGGAAACGAGAGGAACACGAAATGAAAGGAGCAAAAGCAGCGCGAACCAAGGCGGGGGTAAATAGATAGAAATCGGGAAATAGAAGCGGGTGAAGTGGCGTAAACCAAAGAGAGGGTAGTAGAAGAGAATGGAGAGAGTACGAAAAAGTCAATAGAGTTTTGTAGGTATACCAGTGGGAAAAAGTGCTTGTACGTCGCGTATCGCCCCGCTTAATGACCAGAACAGTCGACGAGGACTGAAATTAAACCGTGTTTTCTAGTTACTTACCGGCTGAAAGGCTTTCAATTCCAAGGGTGAACGACGAACGAGAGTGAGAAAGAAATTTTTTCTGTCGACTGGGAAAGAACTCGAAGATGGAGTTGGGCGTACAATGGTAGTTTTCTTCGCGTCTGACACGTAAAGAAACCGTTTGTTTACCATGAATTATGTCACTCGATATCGCAGTGAGTGGGATAAGAAGACAGCCGAAGAAAGGGAGGCTTAATGCCCTGTAGACCGGGCGAACTTCTTCAAGTGTCGTGTTTATGGAACGTCTGAATGTTTGGGAAAAAATATATCGAATAGGTGGAAAATGATTTCATCATTCTCAAATTTTGTCAAGATGTTTTCAAATTTTTCTAACATATAATATTCCTAAATTTCTCTAAAATTGTATAACCTTGTTAAGAAGAATAAAATGTATGATAACGATTTTTTTCAATGAATTTACTTAGTTGAATTTTGTGTTTTCGCTTAATCAAGGTTTCGTTTAATATTTTTTGGATCAGTATTTTCTCCATTTAGATTCTATCGAGAGAATTTTGCGGACTGTTGGCGATTTCAAGTACGCGACGCGGTAAGAGTATAAGTTTGATAAGCATTTCAAGTTCCATTTCAATTTGACAGTTTACATTTCACACGAAAATCTCATCTGTAAATTCAACAGAACTTTACTTAACGTAAGACACTCTTAACACGTTTCATCTTGGAATCCGAGTTATTACGTAGATAATACGTAATTAGATACGCCTCTACATACGATGGTACTATATACGACGATACTGAGTTACCAAAAGAAAATTAAAAAACATGAAAATTTAGAAACAGATTGCACAATAACATACAGAAAAATTTGTATAACGTAGATTATATCGCATATGTAGCGCTACTACGTGGATCACTGAATATGTTAAATGTTCCAATCATGGAACAAATTTTCTCTTCAAGCTATTTAATAAGTCTGTCACGAGACAGTGTCATCGAGTAACCAAAGAATGGTCACTAGAATCCTAGGGATTTATCCAAGGTACAAGAACAAATTTCTCATTGAAAGAATTTACTTCCCCAAGGAAAAACCATTTCAACGCACGATTCAATACGAACCTCAATCACGCTACGGTCGAGACAGAGGAACTAAAAATGGTTCGCAGCAGGGACACCGGAAGTCGTCACGTCAGTCATCCGGCAGCGAAAAAGTCTCTGGCGTTAACGAATCGTGAAACTCGCAACATCGGAGGACGAAGCGAGAGAATTAATTGACCAATCGGGAAAAGAAACGTACTTGACCCTTTTTGTCCGTTAGAAGGGAAAGGAAGGAGGAAAGTTCCACGTATTTACGAGTACGAAGCTCGATGAGGAAAACAAGCACGACCGGCTGGAATAAGTCTCTGGAGAGTTGAACGACGAGGAGGAGCATTTGTACTTCTTGTAACAGGCTCGCTTTGTCGCGCTTAATTTCAGAGATTTACGAAACGATAGAAATTTACGCAAGACACGGGCCGAATTTTATTCTCGTCTTCTCTCTCTCTCTCTCTCTCTCTCTCTCTCTCTCCTTCACTTAACTTCGAAAGCAGCTCGAATGGGCTTTAAACGGATTTATGCGTTCCCGCGGTTTATGCATCGACTACTGGTATACTATACTACGCCATTTATCTCATAGACTTCGTTGTTTCCTTCGGCGACGATCGATTCGTCTATCGTTCCGTCTGCTGTTATAGCGAAGAATTTGCCTGTTCAATATTTTCGATAGATTTAAGGTGAATCATTGAATGTAATGTTAAGTCTTTGATTCGCGACAACGACCAAATATAGTTAAAAGACGGTAAAAAGGTGTTCATTTATTTTGGAACTGGAATTGTGTTTAATTGCCATACATATACATCGAGCTATTATATTTTTCATATGTATTACAGTATTTTCTTATTCTTGTACAATTTACGTCTTCAAGAACGAATTTGCCAAGGTTGTAAGAAAATAATAATTTGTAATAATAATATCTTTGGCAAAACCGATTTTGAATTTTGCTATACATTATATTCTCTTTCAAAAAACATTCGAAGAAGTATATTTCAAGTTTCTATGAAATTAACGAAGAAAACATTTCCACTATTCGATAAAAAGCTAATTTTTGAAAAATTGAAGAACTCAAACCAACAATGCTCAAACCAACAAAAGTGAAGCAAAGGGAAAAGACACGAAAATCAAAGCGATTAACGAGTAAATACTTTCAAATAAACCGTAACAGTTAAATTTATTCAATTGTTGGTATTCTGTAAGCGTTCCAAGAGTGTTCGGGTGGCATCGAAGCGTCAATGAAGGCCTTATAAATAGCCTTATAAATCCGTAGTGGGTTTCATACCGAAATTTGTCTATGTGCAGCGTGAAAAAATTCTGAGTCTATCGACGTCCGTGACGTTCCATCGCGGAAAGTAGAATTAATACACGACTATCGTTCGACTATGGAAAAAGTCGGTTTCATACTGCTGAGAGGCTTTTTGTCGGCCGGTGAAACAAAGAGAGTCCGGAGGAAAAGTTGGTAAAAAGGGGTCGGCAAAAGGGAGACAGAAGATAAAGGGCGAAAGCGTAGAAAAAGGGAGGGGTGTATCTTCTGGGGCGCATCAATCGCGAGGAACGCGAGAATTATCCCGAGCGAAACCGCGAAAACTAAATCCTGGCCTGGGGAAAGGCGAAATTAATGCTTGCGGCTTGCTACGACAGAGACGAGTGCAATTGAGGGCACCAAGAGGGAGAAAAGAAAAAAAGAAAGTCCCATAATCTTGAGAGGTTTCTTACGAGGACTCGTGAGAATGAAAATGGACAGCCAGGTCGGCTGAAAGGAGTCAATGTACCTTCCTGCGTGCGTCACTTGCGAAAAACACGGGTTCTTTACGAATCGACCCTCATTGATACTCCACCGCCATCAATTATGCCACCGTCTCGCTTCGAACGCAAGCTGGCATCTTTAGGCTATAGCCCCACTGCGTTTCCCCATAAACATCCCTCGCCAACCCTCTTTTTCTCCAGCGTATTCCTCCAGGTACGTTCCATTTCTACACAAGTTTCTTCCACTAGTTTGTACTTGTTGTCTTTCGCTTTGCCGCTTCTTCCGCTTTGTTAAGAAGTTTGTATAGGTAGGTATATATGAATTTGTGTTAAAGTGTACATGTCTATAGGTTTGGTTGTTACTTTGTAACTTGTTCTACAGTTGTTCGTTTTCTGTTGTTGGTTAAGCTTCCTTTGGGGTTTTCTTGGGAATTTTTTGACGAACTTTGCAGCGTATTTTATCATATCCTTTCGCGACAATCGAACCGATGATGAACATATTGCCAAACTCGCAAAATGGTGAGAAATAAGGAAAATAATCTTCATTGGTGTACTTTACTAAAAATCATTCGAATCTCCAAAGTATATATAAAAAAAAAAAAAAAAATTACAAAGTTTTACTTGCGCTGGTACTTGGGATATTTTAATTCATTTATTTTTAAACGTTAAACAAAAATGTGAGGAAGATGCAGCTGTTTAACGCGAATTATATTACTACGTGTAACGAAGGAGGTAAGAAAACAGTAAACTACTACGTGCACAATTTAGAAGATGTTGTGAAAGTATCAAATATATCTAAGGAAAAATCTACTCTTCTTATATTACATTGTTCTCGTATAACCATGAAGATACATTTTACATTATTTTCGAGACAGTTTAAAGCTACTCGAAATACCTATTTCTACAATCTTTATCATACCTGCTCCTGAAAGTAGTTTAAAACTACTTTCTAGCTGTGATCCTTTAACTCGGTTTATTATTAAAACAACGAAGAGATATTAATAAAATTCTCTGCAAGCGTCATATGAATCCTTGGAACCTTACATAATCGTCTCAAAGTATACTCTACGCTATTTTCACAATGACTTAACTCGATTTATTATTACAATAGCAAAAAGAAAAATCTGGCCATAAGACCGTATTAAAGTCTTCAAAAAGTTTTCGACGTTACATCGCTTTTACATAATCATCGCGTTGTTTCAAACACCTTAAAAATCTCGAAGAATCTACTTCTACGATCTCAATTCCATTTCCTCCGTTGGAATCTATGTTCAATCTACAATCACTTAACTTGTTCGACTATGAAAATGAGTCGAAAATATTCAATTAACTTATCAGATGGCCACAGAATTCTACCCTGGAAACTTTCTCCCGCTACCCCTCTAAATCTTCCACTTCCCCTCTACCATCGTTCGAAATACGTTCACGTTGGGAACCTTCTTATTCCTGGTCATTCCGCTACCATTCCTTTCCCCTGTCGGCCATCCTTCGTTCCGGAGGAATGGCACCCGTTGGACCGTTTAAAACACGAGGTGGGCGCGCGCACTCTTTCCGGAGAAACTCGACATCCGGTACGTCAATCCGTGCCCGGTTGCTCCTTTTAAGAGCATCGATTCGACTTCCGTAGAAACCACCATCGAGACGACTGTTACTTCGCTTGTTCGACTTGTCGGCCGCCATCGCAGAAACTTCGACGACTGGCCCGGTCGGAAAAATTAAGTCGATAAATCTGTAATCACGTCCGCCCCTTCGACCGTTGCCAAGCGAAATTATGACGTTCACAACGGCTAACCGGCCACCATGGATCTGCCCCAGCTGGTTCGCCCTTCTTTCCGACGTGTAAAACACTCTTTCCTACTCCGGTCGAAGAAACATTGCGGTGTCGTAAAATAGTTGTTCGAAGTTGAAGTCTAGATGGTCGGGTATTTAGACGAATGGACGGGAGGCGGGGAAGGGTGAGGATTTGAAAGTTTGGTCAAGGTTATATGAAGTTTATATCCACTATAAATTTAGTGTATTCGATAAAAAGAGAAATAAATAAATAAACGATAGAATACCACGGCTTTCTCCCTTTTGTGATAGAAGTTCTCTTTTTTTCTTTGTTTTCTTTTTTTTTTTTAAAATATAAAGTGTAAAATTTCCTTCAATTTTCGTTATAAAAAAAAAAAAAGAAAAAAGAAAGGAATAGAAAAAAGAATGATAGACACGACCTAAAGGACAAGGTCCGTGAAAAAAGGGAAAGAGAGAAAATAGAAAATAACAACAGACAAAAGAACGTCACACGTACAGTGCACAAAATATACTCCAGAGTAAACGAAAGAAGAAAATAGCAGAAAATAACCAAGAAATCTAACAACAGGTAAGACAGTAATGCATCGTTTGGAAAACAAGAGACTCCGGACAAGATGGAAGAAGCGTCAACAAAAAATAACCAATACTAAGGAACCTATCAGAAAAGTAACAGAAAAAAGAATGTTACGCATCTGTAGATATAAGATGCATAACCCGGGAAATAGAACATACTACGAAGAATAGGAGAGAGCCGGCAAACCGAGAAATCTAATAGCAAAAAAAAAAAAAAAAAAAAAAAAAAAAAAAAAAAAAAAAAAAAAAAAAAAAAAAAAAAAAAAAAAAAAAAAATAAAAAAATAAAAAAAAAATACCTCATGGAAAAAAGTATATTACATGCATAACCAAGGAAATAAAACACTGTGAAAAGGAAAAACGAAAGAGCGAATCCGACATTCCCATTCCTTACACAAACCTCGACATCCTTTCAGCAATACCTTGCCACCTTCGCTTTATTTCCCAATAATTCGCACAATAACCCGGCTGCATAAATCAAGCAACGCGGCCAACTGACAGCAATTCCCTCGTCTCACGATCCAATCTCACGAACGTGGAACTTGGAAATCGTTGTCACCCCATTGCTGTTCCGGCTGAACGGTGCGAGCGCGACGGACAAAACGTTTCACGCGTTGAACTCGAAGCAAGAACGACCGATTACGCTCTCGTCGAACGAATTCCGTTGCGCCGTGTAAAACACGATGGCGACGATGGCGGAGGAAGGAAATAAGCGAACACGAGTCGGTCGCGAATCGCTCGGTGAAATTTCGTTTGTCCGACCTTCATGGTCGTCGCATCCCGTTCGATTTACGAAGCAGGAACCTCCATGCGCGGTGTCCTCGAAGTTGAAGAGTCGATATGAATATTTCTAGGTCTCCGGCTGAATCTCGATATTCGCTCGCGACGAACAAAAGTATTGGAAACGCGCAAGAAGTTTGGACAATCGAATTGTTTTACTCTGACTCTTGACTTACTTGGCTTCGGTTCGAGCCGATATGAGCGTGTTCGATAAGAGTCGAAGGATCGGGACTTTCGTTATTTGGGCAAAGGATATGGAAATTTTCAATCGATTTTGAGATTGGTTAAGATGGGTTTAGTGATAGTGAAAACTGAATTAATCGTTGATGTGTGATATTGAGCTACACCTGCGCAGAGATTGCGCTTTCTATAGAAATATCGATTAGGTATATTGTTATATCAGGATTATGTTTCTATTGTAATTGATTGATTATCGATATTAGGATATATGAGGAAGACTGATTATATTCGTAATACAGTTTAGTTTGAACTATGAGTTTAGTTCCCATTTTTTTCTTTTCTTTTTTTTTTTTGTGCAAATTGCTTGTACTATAGTTATTCGAAATAAATCAAATTCGACAAACGTACCATAAAAGGAAAAGAAAATACAAAGAACGTAAATTGTAAGGGTATAAGTGTTGTTTAAAAAACAAATTGTCAAAGCTGTAAAGTAAATGAATAGTAAAAATAGAGTAAAAATATAAAAAAGGAGGTAAATATCAATCTCCAGTCTACGATAAAATTACAATTTTTTATCAATCCATAAAACAGGTTTTCCTCGACCAAAGAACGCTTATCGTTCATTGTAAGATGAAGTCGATTCTCGCGACGTCCCATTCCCATCAGGTTGACACGAACAAACCCTGACAAATCTCTGTTGACTGGCGACAGACGAGCGACACGTGTGTAAAGACTCGACTTGATCCTTACAGACATAATCTGATCGTAAAAGAAGCGGAAAGGACGCGGTGTCGAATATCGATGATTATTTTACGAGCGTTGAATTTACGAGAATCTCCGTTTTCCGTATCGTCATCGGCTTTTATTAGATCCTCCAGATGTTTGTTCGAGAAAAAGAGCGTCGTTCCGATACGCTTAAACGATTCGCGATTTCATCGTGACCGGAGAAATTTATTAGCGATAAGGACGAATACGGAAGAACTGGAGAGAACTAGAAATGTTAATGAAAGGAACGTACGACGTTTTACGACGAATTGTGATTTTTTGGAATTCACGCGCCAAGTTGTAAATGTTTAGTGACGATAGTAGTTTGGAATATTTAAATGAAAAGATTTAAAGGGTTTAACAACAGACGTTAATTCGTTCAAATGAAAGATACAGAAATTGAAAATATAATTTTCGTTGTACATTTAAACGAAGAAGGTTAATTTTCACAAAAACGAAGAAACGGGAGAGCCTTTTTCTGGTGCACGCATGAAACTGGCACGGAAATAACAGAGGTAACAATTAAGAAAATTCAAATGACATAACTGGATATAATATCAGCAAACACACCTGCATTTATGTCGGACATAAAACCATTTCGTTCCCTTTCTTTCTAGATAACATAACAGTTGAAACGCGTGACATGTTAAATAGGAATAAATGTTACGCTTATATAATATACTTACGCGGTGGCATAATTTTTTAATGGAAAATACCGGATCCAAGAGAAACGTGTTATATTGTATTTAATAGTATATCATATCACTGAATTGTACAAGAAATAAGAATGCAACGAATGCGAGATTCGTAACTTTTATAAACGCATATAATGTACGTAATTTTCGTGCCACGGCACCCGTATATCACGCAATGGTAACATCCTTAATTTTCAGGCATGTCTCTATCCATTTCCATATCGAGATTTTTAAATTTGCAGCGTGTGCCTTTTGATCTAGTATGCGTTTTTATATGCGCGTTTGTAAGCAGCATAGTTGCGCAGTATGAATTTCAGAGTAAGCATAGTTTGTCAGTACCAAAGAGAAATAACGTTACTGCGCCTTTGTGCTACTAAGCTTCTAATGATTTCAAGGAAGGCATCACTCTTTTCATCATTACGTTGCGCTTCTCTCCTATATATTTTTCCAGTTTCTTTAACACACTTTTCTGGTTTTCCTTTCGTAAAATACGATTCGGTAACTTTTTAAAAGTTACTTACTTAACAGATTCTTACTACCGATGAGTCTTCTGAAGTGTCGAACTTACCTGAAACAAACAAAATAATTTCATCACCACAAATCGTTATGAAATATTTTACGAATATGAAACCCTTCGTTTTTACAAAAAAATTTAATCTTGAACGTACAATAACATGTTCAAACAATGCACAAATTCAATTTCGTTTTTATAATATCTTTTATTATAGGAACATCAAAGCTGTAATTCACAATTCAAACATTTTTCGTCGTTTAAAAAGTAGCTAATTATGGATTAATATTGGAATATTTAATTCCAAGCAACCTACAAATTTAATTTAACTTTTATAATACTAAATTTAATATACATATAAATTCAATTCCATTTCTACAATATAATACCTTTACAATATAATACCAATATAATACCTTTTGTAATGTAGGGTTTGAAACGTGTAAAAATTCGTCGCTATTTACAAAACAACGTTAGTTCCAGCGAATAATGAAACGTTTAATAATCCACAAATCCAATTTCATTTTTATAATGATGCAGCCATCCAGATCCACGAAATCCCTTCAAAGCCCTGTCAACTCACTTCCACGGCGAAGAAAAACGAAGGAGGAGTTCAATTTTCTAAAACAAACCTCACAAAGAAGCTCTTCGAACGATCGATTCATTAATCCATCGCTTATCCATTATCCTTAACGCTTCGAACTTTCCTCGAGCTTTCATTCATCTTCACAGTGCGCGTACTCGCGTGCACCTAAAGCCCTTTCCTCACCGGAGAGATACACCACCGCCACAACGGGGGAAAAACCAAATTCATAAATCATCTCTCTCGATACGAGCAACTTCGTGCAACGCGTGAAAAACTTCAACTTTCTCCCTTGAAATAGAGCGTTCCCCTTAAGGAAGGAGGAGTTCACCAATCTCTCATACTTTACCACCTCGGTTCGAACAGCAAAAAAAGGTCCTAAGAAGAGACGAAGAAAAGAGACGGATTTAAATCGTCGTTTTTATCATTGTCTTCAACGTTATGCCATTGAAGTCCCGATTAGTTGAGGATGTAAGTTGTATCGAGTATTTAAACGGTAGAAGTATGATTTGGAAGGAGTACAAATTTAGAAAAACTTCATTAGCGAATAGAACGGTGTTACGTTCTTGTATCGTATAGAGAATTTTATGAATAATAATAATCTTTTATCGATAGTGACATTTTATTGGTAAATCCAAATAATATTTTGTGAAATCAAAGTGCACAAATTTGCTGGTATCAAATATTAGTTTCGGTATAAATAATAGAAAGTTATTTATACTTTGATCGTAAAATTTTAGGAGAGGGATTATATAGATCTTGATAGATTTGGATACTTGGATATATGAAGGCAAAGTTCATCAACGATTTTTCGATAACAAGCGCTAGTTGCAAATACAAACTATATATATATATATATATCTTAATCGCTACAACTGAAGGAGAAAAATATTTGTTTCGAGCGGTAGCAACTTTATGAAGCTAAAATTGAACAACCATTTGGTATCGAATATATCAATTGCATTTATATTCCGGTTTCAAAAATTTAAAGATCGCGATCAAGACAATCGCGAACAATTAAAACCTACTCTATTTTACTCAACGACATATATCTAGCCCACGCCGTATAAAGTTACAATTCAACCTTATCACATAAATCCCACGAACGACAAAAAGAAGCTGCGCCAACTTCCTTGCCGTAAGAAGAAATATAGAAAAATCCCATCCCATAGAGAATAATGAAACAAAAATAGAGCAAAAAAGAAGAGATACAATGCATCTAGCGAACAATAAAAAGCAGTGAATTTTCCTTGGTATCGTAATCTCCTTCCTCTTTCAACTCCATCGGAGCCACGTCCCGGCTCATCTATACAAGACACCCTCTCGTACTTTCCAAAATACGCCGGTGTGCAAACCGAATCTTGTTCTCAGTGAAATCACGATCGAGAGCTCTCTCCCCCCCCCCCCGATGACCAGAGTTTTTCTTCCTCTCTTCGGTTTCCCTTGGTACACTCGGAGGATTCCCATCGGAGGAAGGTTTGTCCGACACTCTTACAGAGTCTAGAGGATCTCTACCCTTTTCTATGACCGGTGTCAAGCCGACGGACAACGAGAGAAGTTGCGCGGAAATGGCGAAGAATTCGTACGTGGTACGTGTGGCTAGCGATGAGGAGGCCACACGTGTGATAAGTTTCCCAGTTATCACCAGATGCCGGCCAACAATTTATTTTCCTCTCCACCTCTTTCCTATCCGCCCGAAACACGCTCCGCCCTTTTATCCCCTATCCGCCTTTACCGATAGGTACTTCTTTCCTACTTCAAACTCCATTCTTCTCTCTCATCTTGTTACTCTAGCTAGTTGATACTTCGTTTTTTGCAACTACGTTTTCTTTTTTCTCTTAGGCTACTCCTGATTTTTTTATTCAATTTACCCTCGATTTGTATTATCCTCCTCTTCGGTGCATATTCCTTTCAAAAATTACAGCTCGCTTATTGTGGGAAATGGAGTCGTAACGTTAGTTAACCGATCGGTCAAATTATCAAAATCTCCTTTTATCACAAAGCGACATTGAGATCAGAAAATCGAACAAATGTATTTATTTTATCTTTCTTTCGTAGTCTCCGAGTAGGAAATAAAAATATTGAGGCGACTATAACAAAAGTCGATATTAGCTCGATCCTTTTTTATTTCTAAGAATATATCGCAATTATATCGCAGGTTTATTTGTTTTCGACTTGGTGTTTTTTCGTGTTTGATATCTCTTTGTTACTTTAGCTAGCTGCGTTTACTATTTTTGATTTACCGCCTTTCTTTTTGCTTTTTGCGATGCCATTTCATCGCTTTTTTCTTTTTTTTTTTTTTAACATTTATCTCCATCGGTTGGACATTTATCTATCGTTTCTTCGTTCCGGCTTTTATTTTGTGCCTTTTTGGATTTTGGAACATGTACATTGTACATGTTTGTTCCTATTACACTTGTTCGTTTCTTTAATTTTATATTTTGTTGCTTTTTCATTTTTATTTCTCCGCTTTTCTCTTTATTTATTTCAGCTTGAAAGCTCTGTGTGCCCGGTCTATTTTCAATTCTCGTCCCTTTTTCTGTGAAACTTGTCAACTCTTTATCCCGCTTTCAACCGTTAATTGAGAAATACCAATTTAAAGTTTCTCCCAAATGAGAACGTGACAATTCATTCAATTTGTTTATAACTTACCTATTCACCGACTGAATTTACAAACATGGTGGCCAATTATTTGGTATCAATTATTTACCCTTTGTTAACATATTGTTCCTCATTAACAGAGTTGATTATTCTCAATTCACATCTACTGCCTCTTTCATTATTATTTGTACTACGCTCAGTCAGCATATTCTTGGGAGATTTTTTTCTATTTCTGTCCTGAGATTTCTCTCCGTCCAGATTTCTCTGGATATTTTCAGTTTCCAGTTCTTCCATCCCTCTACTTTTCCAGGATCTTTCTTTCACTGCCATAAAGGCTCGGAAGTATATAAATATAATACACGCGTGATATTTTGGCCTGTACGAATCGCAATAGATTCTGTTTTCTCCATTGTCAGACCTTTTCTTTTTATACTTTTTCTTCCTCCTATTTCTATCTATTTATTCTTTCTACCATCCTCCCTGCTTTATTAGTATTTATCCAAACTTGGACATTTTCTTCTCAAAGGCAGCCTTCTCTCTGTTCGTAAGATATTCCGCATATTTTCCGCCAATTATTTTACGTCATACTGTGAGTTATTCACATTCCTCTTCCCCTTCTTCAATTTACGCTATGACATTTCTCAATAACTGTCGTCTGAAATATTCCATTTGTAAAATAAAAACGAAGAAAAGACCTTGAATACAATCTTTCTGTGCTATTCTAATTGCAAGATTCTAATTGCAAAAATAAGACGAAAGAAATTATTCAAATCTTTGCACTCTCTGATATTTTCCTTGCACCAAATCTCTACAACTTCGACTCTTTCACGCTTGATTGCCATTTACAATACATTACCATTATTTACATTACACTATGACTCTCTAGTACAACACCAGATTCACACTCTCATTTTTGATGATAGTGTCTCGACAATTCCCTTTCATTTGTAAAATAAAAAAAAAAATATATATATATATATATCACTTCCCAAAGGCAGTTTTATTTCGTTATTAAATTATCATTGTAGAAATAAATCAAAGACAATTGTTGAAGTCCTCTCATTTCCTAATATTTTCCTTGCACCAAATCTCTACGTCGACGATCGTCCACTGCTCATATATCCACCTTTGACTTTTCTAGTTCCAAACATTTTTCAGTTTCTCTGTGTTCTCGTCTTTGTCTCTGGCTCCACCCAATTGCCTCCATGAACACCCGCGCGCGCACACACATACATCCTCTCTCTGCATGTTCTCTTTACTCCTCTGTTTTTTCCCAGTGTTCCTCCTTTCTCGATCTCTGTAGGTACAGGATACACAGAGTCTCGTCTCGAGTTCTCTCAACCTGGTTTTTTCAGCGACGAGAAAAGAAAGTCTCCTCGACTCGGTCCACGTAACGCAAGGCCCGAGTTATAGATACGTGTATTAAGTACGATGTAAGCGGGCCGTTTTTTCTTTGCGCCGTGGCACGGTGCTTGAAGAAACGGAGAAAACAGAGTCGTGGGACGTTTGCACGGAGCGCGAAACGGATGTTCTTGTGTGGATCTTCCTTTTGAGAGAAGATCTCCACCTGCTCGTTCTCGAATAATTTCTACGTCCTGCCTTGTACTTTGTCATAAAACTTTGCCATAATGCGAAGCATGTCCATTTTTAAAGCACGTCCAGGAATATGTCTATGACATAGTGTTTTACAACGTAATTTTCGCGATACCTAAGCGAATTGATATTTTTATAGGAATGGCTTTGTTGGGATACATCGAACGAATTACATTTGTCAGTTGTTTGTGATTTCTTACTTGATATATTATATTTTATCTTATTTTTTTATTATACAATATTATAATATATTAGTATTACTATTGTGAATATATTAGTCTGATTAATCATATCAAGGTTAGAAAAGTAGGTTTATTATTATGCAATAATTGTTTCTAACTGTTATATATTCCGACGCAGATTTTTTCCTGCACGACTAATGAAAATGATACTTTTCTTCTAAATTACTGCAACATGCGCATATTTTTAATTATAAGTAGAAATTTAATTTTCTTTGTTAGTAGTAATCCATGGTGATTTAATTTCAATTATTATAACTTATGTTGTTTCCGCTCTTACGTCGTAGCTTACTAGGTATATGTATATGATTCGTATAACGATTTTTCTTTTTGAACTCATTTGACGTATTTAAGCACGAATATTTCGATATTCAGTATACGAATATTTCCTGGATTGTATATTTTTTTTAATATTTTGTAAAAGGTCTCCTTTTACAAAAGATTTTAAAGATATTTTCAAATATTTCGATACAAGATTAACGATACAATAAAAGACTTAATCTTGGGACTTTGCTCCGGTCGCGAAATTTCACCCTTGATATCATGCAAATATTAATCTGACAAATTATAATTAGCATAAGCAGACACAACTAACTCTTCCTTTTAATTAATTATACAGTTACATCGTCTGACAAAGTTGAAAATAACTTTCCATCCTCGCAATTATCACAGAGAAACAATTTACATTAATACAACACATTTTGCCATTAAACTGGTTTTCTAAACACAAATATACCTATTTTCTTGATCACATTTCTGAAGATACAGCAAAGATTATAATATATAAAATATTTTTCTAACCCTTTTACCCTGAGACGAAGTACTGTTGTTATCAAATTGCAACGTACATTGCTCATAGGAGATTAGTTACGTGAGCCAAGCAAATACAAGTAAAAACGTCCTATAAGTTTAATAGACTGGCACTTATTCATATGATATCGTAATAGTAAATGATTTTAAAAAAAGTCATTAAAAACTCAAGCTTCCAATTTCTATCTTCATTTTAATTTCTTAACGTTCACGTTTATACGAATCTAAACATTTCTGAATCTGGTTAAGTACAAATCGTTAAAAATTCGACATTTTACGTATTTTACAATTAACCCAATTTTATCCTTTACAACCTAACATCTTATAAAAATCGACATAAGGACAGAATCGCTTTGAAATTAAAGCGCGACACATGCTTTTCCAGAATCTCCACGGCGTTAATTATTAACTTACATAGGGAAAGAAGATGTGAGTATACCAAACGGGTGGAGTCCGTCTAAGAGCTGCATCAACGGTTATTAATGTTTCAAGATTACTATCTCTTTGAGCACGCTTTCTTCTCAACGTGGAACGCCGGAAAATTTTATTCGGGACAATTTTAGCAGAATTTTGTGTAATCCTCTGGCCGAAACATGTGCAATGTAGGCAAATACAACGGAAGGATGTATTTCGAGACTGGGTTCTCGCGGCGCAGGACGTCGATTAAAATTACTTATGCTCCGTAGAGGTGGTCACGTTGCTCCTTTTACGTTTCGTCAAGTTGTGCGATGTCAGAAGTTTTGCAAAATTCGCCCGCCATCCCGACATCGAAACATAATTATGAACATAGAATTTGTCGAAAGTCTAAGTTAATTGAACCGGAACATTCGATTAAATATTTGGACCATTAGCAACCATTGATATTACGTTAACGTAACATTACATTGAAAATCTTTGTCTTTTTGTTTTTTTAAGTTAATTCACGGTTATGACAAACTTTGCTTTCTCACACTGCGTTCGTGAATTCGAAGGATCTATTTAATATCTTTTTCATGGCTATTTCCTTTTTATTTTTGGGCCGCATAATTTTCTAAGGTTTCTGAAAAGACACACAAGACACACTTTATTAATTAACTGAACCAGAGCGTGATCTTAACGTTTCATTCGCAACTTTCCTTCGGTCAGTTTATACGGGTAATTAAATTGTAAAGTAAATTCCAAGAATTTTCGTTGCTATAACTTATTCCATCGCTATGAAGTTTCATACAGTATATTTCTATCGAATAATAAAGTACGTAATCTTCTATCATTTCTCTCGTGCCTTAAAAACAATCGATAAAAATTATTCTGCTATAAAGTAGCCCGTGCGTAAAGAAGTATTCGAGATCTTTTAAAATCAAACATTCGCAAACAATAGTAATCGCTACTAAAGATATTCCATGCGAGTATCTGAACTCGTCTTAGTTTTAAAACTGTCAAGCAAAGTGCAATCGTTATTACGGTATTACATCTTGCCAACCAATAAAATGTCCAATTACTCAGCAATACGAGCACCTCGAGATTTTAATTATCCATTCTCATCCACGTTGACCGTGCTCCTGTAGCCACAGCGCAATCATTATTCTTCTAACCTCATCAATTATACGAGGAAACGCGAAGAATCTCGCGTCTCCGACGTTCAAGATCGTCTGTACCGGTTGACCGTCGAAAAAACTGACTATCATTTTCCTTAAAAATATTCTTAACGTCAGTGATGGGATTTTAATAGCGGATCGTCGCCTTAACGACGCTCCGGCTAACTTCGTTAGCTTCGTTAATATCCTCCACGGCTGCTAACTTTTCTTATTTTCCGTCCAACTTCGACGTTATTGCATTCCATTCACTCTTCCATTAACAAGCTTATTGTTATTTTTCTCTTCCACCTTCGTTTATGATTTTTTTTTTTTTTTTTTTTCCGATGTTCGTTGCATCGTTAACGCTTCAACGACATAAGAGTTTCAACAGTGGACAGACATGGAATGGAAAATTATTTCAAACTGTCAATCCTAACGTTTTAAATACTGAATATTCGGTCAAAAGAATTTTTTAATTTCAATATTTCGAATACCGAATATTTAGTCCGAGAAATTTTTCATTTATGACATTTCAAATATTGAATTTTTGCAAAAGAATTATTTAGTTCCTACTATTCGAACATCGAATATTCACTGAAAAGAATTTTTTGACTTTTATGTTTCCAACACGGAATATTCGGATAGAAGAATTTTTTAATTCATAAATTTCAAACACTTGTTTGGCGAGTAGGTATTTGGCGAAAAGAATTTTTCAAATCTAACATTTCGAACACTAAGCATTAAATAAAAGGAATTTTTTATTCCTTACACTTTAAACACTTAATAGCCGAAGAAAAAGAAAGCCTGATTTTTCTTTACGAGAACAATCTTAAAAGCAATCTTGGCACAATGTGTGTCATGCAAATAGGTACGTTGGACACGTGACACACGAACGAAATGGTAATTTATAGGCGAGTCATCGCGATTGCGGAAGTTGAAGGACAGTTTCCTTTACGTATAATTAATAGTGAAGGTATAAATAAAAACAATATCGATCTAAGAAAATAATAAATTTATAAGTGTGCCATTAAGGTTTTTATCGAGGAAGTTGAAAACAGTTCGCTGTGTGTATAATTAATCGCGAAAACGTAGTTAACAGCTACTTGGACTCGAAAAATTAATTATGTACCTTAGATCTGAAAATCTTTGCATAAAATCTACGTTTAATTCCTCAGTTTCCTGCAATTTATTACCGAACTTGTTATCAAAGAAGCGGAGGGGGCGAATCATTAAATTCATATTTTATGTAAATTGTGAGTTTCTTGAGAAAAATTCTAGAATCAGTTCCTTCTGTTATAATCGACTTGTAAAAACTACGCACTAATTTTGCCTTTACAGAATTTTTCAAGATTCTTTTTCAAGAATACTTAAAATAACCTAACGAAAATCGCAAGCAATTATAAAAATGACAAACTGTTTCGTCCTTAGTCCCATGAACAATTTTACGGTTCATTGAAAATCAATGGATGGTTCAAGGCCAACGGAAAATCGAATCCTCACTTCTCCACGTACTTACGCAATAGTTTCATCTCTTATCCTTTCATCCCCCATTCATAAATTTATTCTATCTCACCATTTCCTTCACAGGCAACAAACTCGAGCTTTCGAACACACATATACAGTCTGTTGAAGGTAGTCGAACACTTGTACGTAACTTTTATGAATACATTGTTACACAGTTATACGAAACATTTTGAAATTTTATAAACACTGTTATCAGACTTGACTATCACGATTACAATGATGAAGTGTGAACCAAATTTGAAAACATATCATAGAGTTTGATATATAGATATATTTCCCAGAGATCACAAAAGTATTTAAAAGTATTTAATTATCCATCATGCTAATGAACCTCGGCCATAATACGAGATAAAGGTAACGTATATTTTGTAGTCTCGATTTCTGGACTAATAAGCTGAAACGAATAACCTACTACTACTACTATTAATAAACCTCGATACTCAGTGGAAGCGTGACCATATATAACACTTGTTATATTCTTCAGATGACTATTTATGGCGTATAATTTTACACTAAGTGTATGCGATAATACGTAACAATACATATATATATATATATATATATATATATATATATATATGTATGTATGTATGTATATATGTGTGTGTGTGTGTGTGTGTGTATATATATATATATGTCGGGTTAACGTTACGATTAGGATTGGGGTAAGGGGCGTGAAATAAATCTTCGTCGCGATTAGACATTGTTGTTATGCAATAGAGAAGATATTGACTAGTGCAANATATGATTATTACAGACTTCGACAAGTAACCGTGGTAATTAGATACTCGAGACGCTAATGACAATGATCCTAGGTTCAATAACGAATCCGCGGTCAAAGGGATAATAGATGTATGTTCTCACACACTCTAAGTCCGACTCTTGGTTAACAAAACGTGGAATATTCGTAAAGACGTTATTCTTTCTCGCCGATGAGATCGTACAAGAGAATGACTCTCCGTCGCGATGATGCCCCAGAGGAGAGCTATGACGGGCTGTGTCCAAGGGCACGAGATCATCGGATTCGTGGAGCGGTGCTTTTGTTCAGAAGGTGAGGGAAATCGACGTTGCTGTTAATTGGTCGATTTCCATATCGGCGGTTAGAAAAGGATGCTAGCCATCCTTGAGGGAGAGAGTTGCTAGCGGCAGCGTCTTACGCGAGAATAAAAGATGTCTCGTATTTCTCCGCAGTCGATGACAGATTTATGGGCTGCGAAGATTAAGACTATTTGTCGGTTTGAAGAGCCTCAGCTAAATAAATTCTAAGATCTATAGCGGGCCGCGGGACAGAATCCGTTGGAGTGTTTACAGTCGCGCGCCGCCGCTAGGTTCTTTAAAAGAGAGCTATACGGTAATTCTATAACTTTGTTTCGGCAAACGTTTAACCCTTGACCGCGGCTACGTTGGCGGCTGATTGTCGCCTCGAGCCCAAGCTCACCGTCACAGATCTCGAATAAACACGGTCGGATTGAATTACAGTTATTTTAATTATGGCTATCGTAAAATCCGGATTACAATATTACAGGATTTTCCCCAGGTTCCGAAGAGAGGCTCCGGTGTTCTTTCATCTCCGACATATATATATATATGTATATATACATATGTATATGTATATATATATATATGTATATGCAATGTCTAGCGGTAAGTATCTTGTAATTGGTATATACATTTTCAAATCGGTTTCTAATTTGACCAATATAATCACGACAGTTGTGTCTCACAACAATAGCAATATTCAAAAAGTTTGATATAACGCATACAACACGGGCATCAAACTATTGCACGATAAGTTTCCAAATACCTCGTCACGATTCGGTGTAGAATCCTAAAAACGTCAAAGCAAGCGAAATACGCCACAGAAGAATATCGACGCACGATACTGGACAAGTACCCGGCCATACCACGTAGCCAATTGATTTTTAACTAACTTCACCGCCAATTGTTCCTCGTCAAACGTTCCTCGATTACCGGAAACTAAACCTCCTTTCAAAGAAGAAACCTTCATTGTGCACAAGCGATACTACTTCCCCGATCGAATTCCCCTACCAATACTACTAACATCATTTTCCACGAAAAACACGTTGCAAGATCCTTCGGTAAAGCGAAAGAGAGGGGAGAGGAGAGAGGAGGAAGAAAATGGAGGATAGAGAACAAAGGGCGCGGGGCATGCTTTCGAGGAAAGGAAACGAGATTTTTCGAGAGGAATAGAGTTGTGCTTTAAAGCACAGCGGCGTGACTTCGTTAGTCTCATTATCAACAGGATACTAAGCGCACCCTTTTCCGGCTATCTCGTTTTTCCGACGAGCATTTCAGCTTCGTTACCGTGCATTTCGTTAGCCCGCGCCCGTCGATGTTGCCGCGTCGCTCATAACATCGTTAATTTCGCTTTATTTACTTCCCGCGTTAATCGACGTTGTGCGAGAACAAAAGGGCGAGAAACGCGTCCGCGTGCACGCGTCTCTTCCAATCCGCACGGAAAATTGGCTCGCTCCCTCTTATGTTTGGTGCTTCAAACCCCGTTGCTCGTCCTTGGACCGTCATAGAAAAGGGAGAGGTAATGTTTTATGGGCAATTCATGGCTAATTCGAGATCTCGTGCTGGAAAATGCTTCAACGACGTTTGGTGGTTCCTATTTGCGTTTGATTGAAGGCTTTAGTAGCGGTTTGGTAAGGATTGGAGATACGTAGAGTTCCGTTAATTACTTCGATAGGATAATTTTTAACGATACACCAACGGGGGAAAAGCAGAGAATCGTTTTCCTTTTTTTTTTTATAGCGGATTCGAGATTTCACACTGGAAAAGATTTTAGTTACGTTCGATGTGTTTTCTGTGGCTGATTAAAGATTCTAGTAATAATTTGGTATTTTAGTAGCGTGATTTCAAGCTCCTACACCTTGTTTTCGACACGTTCGTAACTTTCTGTTAGAAATAAACGCGAAAATGTTGGGTGCAATTCTCTATGGTTAATTTAAGATTCTATCGTTTCTTATGTGTACAAGAATGCGTCTGTCTGATGAGGATAGAATAAAGTTTTCTATCTTAATAATTCTTATATCGAAACTTCTAAGAGAAACTTGAAACTTCTCAACGGATAAAAGTGTGAATTTGTTGAAGAATGTTTTGGGAAGATACTCGAGAGAACAAAACTCGCTTTTAACTTCGGTACAAATTAGTTCGAAGTATTTTAAAGTATCTTATACACGTCTCTGTACGCTAATCACAAACTTCAAAAATTCAAGAGTACATTTTTCCATAATCGTCCGCTAATTCCTGAACCTTTATCGAACCTTCAACTAACATTCTCTCCGACATCGGCTCGTGCTATCGATAACCTAACGTTGTTATGATAATTCGACGTTGCACAATAAAACGACGAAGCACGTCGTGGTCGTGGTCGTGGTCGTGATCGTGGTCGTGGTCGTGGTCGTGATCGTGGTCGTGGTCGTGGTCGTGGTCGTCGTCGTCGTCAATGTCGCGGCGTTGAGAACAAAGGGAAGTTCATAGATGCTTGGAGAATAAATAACGAGCGGCCGTGCAAAGGGCTGGCGGACGAACCGAAGGGTGGAAAAGTTGGCGAGCTGAGTTATATGACGTGCGGCAGCACACTTGGGGCGCGATCCGATGTGACGTACGATCAGAAGGCGATTTAATAAATTTCACGCGGCGCTCGATGACAGCGTGTCACCGGCAGACACGGACGATCGTTCGTGCGCGCGGATCCGCCAAGATCGCGGACGATCAACCGTTCAAGTTTGTCATTAATCGTCTAGATCGACTGGCATCGCTTTTACGGATGTAGCCGGCCTCCGCTCACCGATTTCACATCGAGAGCATTCGAGAGAATGAAAGAGGGTAGTCAGTGCGTTTTGTCGTTGCAGTGATTCCTATTCGCGATTTTGTTTGGCCCGCGATGAAGAAAGATGACGATGTTTAATTTACCTAGTGGATTTTGGCTGCTTTTGTAGTGTTATATCTATATACTTTTAGCGATACTGTAAAAAAATTTCTATTTTAATTATTCTTAATATACGAAACCTGTTTAATTTTTTTCGAGAATATTTACTCGCGTAGGTACCGCTGTATTTTACCAAAGAAGACATAAAATACCTTTCTTACTTGCCTGTTATTACAAACCTTCGTTGAAGGAGAAAAGCATTCTCATACACTCGTAATAGCCAAAAGTCACTGGCAGAGCATAAAGTAACACTGTACCGAAGAAGGGACGCGTAGGAAAATGCCATGAGAAATACGAGAATTAATATCAAGAGGGTTAAAGCGGTCACGTATTTCTTCTCTTACCGAAAAGCACTCCAAAATCCGAGTTAACGCCAAGCAATCCTTAAAACGTGTCTGATTTCCACTCCTCTTTTTCCCTTTCCCTACCTCTGCGCACCCACCTATTACTCGTAACTTTCTTTCGGTTTCGAAAATCAAATTCCACGGTCTCCTTCATCGAAGAACTTTATCGACTCGGGGCGTTCGCGTAACAAATTAAACGGCCAACGAACAGCACAGGCATGATTTACAAAATGCATATCCGGCCGCGCCCCGTCCAATTTCGTGTATCGGCTCCCCGTCCAATTTATAGCGCGGTATTTTCTAAACCAAGCTGTTGCATTATAGAGCAATTTAGCTGGATGTAATTTATGCTTCTGTAGTTCCGAAAAGGTAGGCGAGGTGTACAAGAGGTGTACAAGAGAGCTTGAAAAATCACGACGGGAAATGATGGAATTTGCGGCCGATATCCCATAGAAAATATGATTTGACGAATCCGACTTATATCTGGAGTTACGTGTATTTGCCATATTTATAGTCGAATTAATTTTTATCTTTTAAATCTACATTTAGATTTATTTTCATCTTTTCGGATTTTTCACTCGAGTTTGCTTTTGTTGATATTTCCAATGACTTTTATCTTTCACATTTTTATATTAAATTTGATTTCGATCTGCGACAAATGTTTGTCTTCCACGTTTACATTTGGATTTATTTTCGTCTTTTCGATTATTTTACTTAGCTTCATTTTGATGCATTATGATTAAGCCTTGAATAGTTTATCCTACTTATATTTCTAGATTAATCTTTATCTGTGATCATTAAATAACATATTAAATTTAGAATGATATCCTCATATTTAAAATTGATCCCTTTGAGAATTATATATTATGCATCTATTAAATATATATTATATTATTACATATTGTTATGATATTATTGTTATATATTTATTATATAAGATAGATAAGATGTATGTATTAAATATCTTATTAGAAGGTATCGATGATTTAAATATAATTTTCTTGTAATAATACGCGGTTTGAAATTTTCTGCATAGTGATCAAAGAAACCTTGAGGACGTATGCGTAGCCCACCGAGTAAGCGAAACTCCGCCAATCGCTCGAAGAATTGATATTAGCTTCTCTGTATTCGTGATTCTCTAAGAAACTTCCTAAGAAAGATAATTATGTCACCATACGTGCTATGATTGCTGTAGAAACTTTTTTAGGCTTTATCCGATTTTACACGAACTGCTTTGAACTTTGCACTCGAGGTAAGTGTACTATACCGTGAACTTCATGGAACTGAAGTACGTATAACTACTTGAATTTTCATCCTTACGCGATTATTCAAGAATAAAAGAAAAAGGAAAAGACTCGATACTGCTATCTCTTCTACAGTCTACGACTTGCGACAAAAAATATAATTCTCAAGATTTTCCTTTGAACAAAATGCGACTGCTAATAAATTCTATTATTCGCTAATGTATGATAGATAACAGCAAGACAAGATTTCATCGATACGAGTGGGCAATCGAAATCAAACTTCGGGGAAACAAACATTTCACGATGCATGCACTAACTTAATACGTTCGTATAAATTTTACTCAAAATTTTGCCAATAAACAACACATGCGAAACCTATAGAACAACGACCATAGACCGCATAGAATCGATTCAAACGCCTCTCATTACGAATCCGACAGAAAATCCTTCATGATTCAAAGAAGCATCCCATTCATAACCCTGCAAATTCTCTCTGATCGAATTAACCATTACAAACGTACGAATTCCTTCGCAATCAATTTCCTTTAGCAATGGTCGAACCTCATATTCCCTCTTAACGACCATCCATCGATATCGTTCATGGATTCGAACCCTTTGTTAGCTCCTTTCACGTCGATCAACTCCTATTTATCCTTTTCACTGTGAACGAGCGTAGCTCGGAAGGTTACGTCGTTGCTTTTGCAACAAAGTGGCCCGTGGAAAGAACACAGCGTCGATTCCGCTCTAAAATATACGAGAGCGTTCAGCGGGATCGTTAATCTCGCCGCGGATGATCCGCAGAAAGGAAGCGACGAAACGGAGGCTTGGACGAAAAGCTTGCGAGACAGAGAACTTGAAATAGCCGCGGGTTTAACGCAGCAGATCGCTTTGAAAGTTAAATCGTTACTCGCTGGAATATGATGCGGAGCACTTTTGATACGGTTTATACATATGTATATGAATAATCCGGATCGTTGGACATCGTGCAAGAATAATTGCGATATTGGGATTGGGAATGAACTGTGGAATTAGCCGCCCCGGAATTCGTTAATTACTAGTTGGGTTGGAAGGGATTATTTTCTGATGTATAGTATAGTCTGACGGTATGTCGAAATGTCCCGATCGTCGAAATGAAAAATATCCGCAGCCAGGTGTACTTATTTCTAATATAAATTTTTATTGGTTAATACACGCGTGTATTTGATTGTGTAGTTGCTATGTGGTGTAAATGATAAAAAATACGAAAGAAGTAAATGATGGACAATAATGATAAGTGATAGAGAAAATAAAAAACGACTTTTTAGTGGAAATAGATGTAAGTTTAGTTAGTGGAAATAAGTTGTGTGTGTGTGTGTGTGTGCGCGCGCGTGTACACATTTCGAGCGATTATTCATTATTAAGACATAATTTTATTTAAATTAAGGTAATATTATATTTAAATTTTAATTGAGGTTATATAAAATATAATTACATAAGGCAATGTAAGACTTCGATCGCGCTAGAAAGCTTTAATCTTCGATCGATTAAAATGTTTTTCTCGAGGCAGATAACAAGATAACGTTTCAGAGCACGTCTTGGTTCACTGATTTGTGAAACCAGACCTGCAGGAGAATTCGAGAGAATGTACGTTCAGCCACGTTAATAATCGTAAACCGCCCGCTTAATTTCACACTAGATCTGCGCTACGTTGATTGCACGGACCGGAAACTCCCGCGATCCTGTGTTACGAATAATCACGCGATAGCTCGGACGCAGTTGATTAAAACCGGCGCGGCGGTGGCTTGGAACTATTCGGTGTTACGGTTAAAAAAGGGACGAAAGGAAAAACAGAAGACAAATCTGAAGAAGATATAGAACCGAACGCAAGCGATACGGAAACTAGGTTACGTTCAGAAATTTATATCAGTCTGGCAACCGAATAGATATATTTACAAGATAGATTATTTATGATAAAAATTATAATTTCTATGCCGATTTGAAAAGTTCAAATTTTCGTTAATTTTAATCTAATGTTCAAGGTAATCTTCCTATGTTAGAGGTTTACGCGACAAATGCTCTATTACAGTCCATCTTTAGTAAGTTTCGGTATCTATGGAGGACGACGTTTCATCGAAAACGACGCACGAAGTATCTCGATGTAATCCGTAGGCATCATCGATTATACAGTATGATTCATCTAAGCTTTATGACGCCGGATTTCCCGACACCTATTTGGTATCTATGGTATAGCGAGAGGATTTGAAGTATCGATCGAGACTTTCGGTATCGGAAGTTTCGTTGAAAGGAGTTACGTTAAGAGAGTTACTCACGCAATATCACGTAGAATAAGAACAAATTCGTGATTAACGTAATAGTAACGTGAACAACCTGGACTAATGATTTAATCAAACTTTTACCAGCCAATATTTATACTATATTTTTTCTTGGTTAGATTATTCGGCTATATACGTATCAAATTTAACCCTTTATGTACGGCTTAGAATTTCGCTTTTCCGTCCTAGCGGTCGATGCGTATATAGCATACATCGTGGTAATGCTTACGAACTATACAGAATTTTAATTGCTTAAATGTTGACCTTTTCATTTTATTTATTATGATACAAGTAAAAGATAGACGGGCCGCGTGCTCGCGAAAATAGTTCGTATCTACCGCTCTAATTGTCCACAAATTCCCGCGAGAAATTTTGAAACTGTGTGCTTGAAAGCCTATCAACAATATGTGCATCTGTGATACCATTTGCACTTGTTGGATCGTTCACATTAATCGCCAAATTCATCGTCCGAGTCTGGGAAATCAGAATTTTCGCTTTCACTTTCACATCCAGATCTTTTTCTGCGGTATATGATATCTCTGCCAAATGATGACATGGCTTCGAAACCAGAATCGAAAAATGTTTTCAACGAACGTCAAGCGATCCGTACACGTAAAACGTAAACATTTCCATCATCCTAAAATGGTGGAAGCTTAAGAAACGGGAGATACGGAAAGTTGATGGGTCGATGCTCGTAACCCGATACGGCGTAGTGACTCCTGTTGCTAGCGAAAACAAATGGATCAGTACAGTGTACTTGCGCATTTCAGCTGCTAGTAGGGCCATGTGCGAAGGGTTAATTACAAACATTATTCGCCTGTGTTAAATATACGCGATTACATTTATCAAATCTACCCAGTAAAATTCTGTCAAAAATTCTCACTAAACATCGTAAATGAAAACTCTGCAAAAAAGCTCAAAATGAAACATCTTTCTTGAGACGTGCTAATTCTGTAATTAGTATAATTTTCGTACCTCCAATTCTTCATTGCCCTGGCCAGATTGCCCTGCCTTAAACCAGAACCATTCGACGTTAACTAACAGTAACATCAATACATACAGTACATAAATCATAATCCCATACGTGAGCCAGAAAATAAAAAATCGACGAATCGGTAAATGGTGGAAAAGATTCTCCACTAGGGCCGAGGCTAAAACTCGATCACAAAGCCCGATGCGGCGTGCGTACAGGAATATCAATTAAGTTATGACGAATGAACTTTTCTAATTACGCGGCGAGGTACGTGAAGTCGCCGGTCCAGTCAACTAATTGCAGGTCCCTGTTTCTGCACTTGTACGCATGTATCTTGCATCCGAAACTAACCTGCTTTACATGTTGCATCAGAGGAATCCATGGCGAGATGGCGATGGAAGAGGAACGAAGAGGGAAAGCTGGCGAATAAACTGGCTTGAATGAGAGAACGAATGAACCACGGGAACCAATGAACAGAGTGAATGAACCACGGGAGTCGGTAAACACTGAATAAGAAAGCAAGATAGCAAAAGAGAGAGAGAGAGAGAGAGAGAGAGAGAGAGAGAGAGAGAGAGAGAGAGAGAAGGAGAAAGGGAGAAGGAGAGAGAGAGAAGGAGAGAGGGACAGAGCTGAGAGACAGTGAACGAGAGAGGATGAACGAGATAAAGAAAAGGAGGAAAAAGTGAAAGAGGAAAGGGCGAAGCATGAGAATCGGAAAACGATCTTGCATATCGTGGAACGGATGATCCTTGTTTGGTATCGGTTTGAGCGGACCCGAGAAATGTCAGATTTGTGCTGTAAGTTTTAATTTCTTCATAATTCGTAGAAAATTAAAGGCAAGAATTTACGTAATTACTTTGAGAGCCCACGCAAGGCTTACATCGTGAATTTGGACAGTTCAAAGAGTACGACAATTTGCAGGATCACATCCAATCTTTTTTTTTTTTTTTATGGAAATGTATTTTTATGGAACGTAGAAACGTGTTTTCATAGATCGAATCCTCTCGTTAATATCGAGATAAAACATTAAAAATTATCAAATTGTTTTCAAACAAGAGCATCTATTTACCCCTAAGACACTCCTTAATTTTGATGAAATAAAATTACACCAATTTCCTATCGACATTTCTAAGATATCAATCCTATCAAAACACCAAACTCCCTGTCCCTTTCGAATGAAAATATTTATCAAGGCAGAGAAATTTCTTAATTACCTCGAGCAAGATTGCACCAGCTCCCTGTGAACACTTCCACGAACTACTTTCAACTACTCTCAAATACCAAAGAACAACCAGAAAATTCTTTCCACTTGTTCCTTGTGAAAGTAGAAAGGGAAGCCTATCAGTTTTTCAAGAGGCCTGTCGATCTTAATCTCTCAAAACATTCTCACGTACACCACTTTTCCCGTGTTACCGAGGAAAGAAAAGGGAGGAGGGAAACAAGTGACAGCAAAAGATCCGCCGGTTTGGAGAACAGAAAGGGATCGTACCGGTATACTCGCCGTGAAAGAGGCTCAATAGAGGATTTTGAACGAGGGCCACCGTTCGTTTAGTCTATCCTCGAGTGCCCCTAATAACTCTAAGACTACCGTCGGTTTCAGTGGCAGCGGAGGCGCAGCTTATTATTCAACGATCGCGGTTGCTCGAGTGGGACAGGATGTACAAAGTGGCCGAGCACTTCACTCCCGGATTTAAATGTCGCTCTCGCTGTTTACGGTTCAATTATGACGCGAAAGATGGCGTCGTTTGTGTGTACAGATTGTTCCAAAGTGCGTCGGCCTCGTTTTGAAATTTATCCAGTTAAAGATAATTATTTCCGGATCAATGTCAATTTTTGAGTTGAATTAGTTGAATCGACTAGATTTAGTTTAGTGAATCAAATCGCATTGGATAACTGGAATATCGAAGTTGAAAGTATAATTGGCATAATGGAATTTCAATAATATTACGGGACTTTATAAGATAGTACGAATATTAATACGTTATTTTACATGTACATCTTGTTCGATGGGTTAATTGACCAGCGATCCTAATTCTATTGGACTATGTACAGGATAACGTTTAATATCTCGTTGCAACTACTTCCCAACGTTCTACGGGTTATTAAGGTTTGCTCTTTCGATAAGATCTGAACGTGTCGAGGCTATGCGCAACGTCGGTTGTAGATCGTCCGGCAGAATCTATTATACACAGTAGAACTTCCGTTATCTAGACTTTCATTAGCTGCAGCCTTACTAGATTGCTCTATTATTCTGTTAGCTAAACATTCCATTATGTATTATCTGATCTACTATTATCTTGCTTTAAACGAAAGTACGATCTATTCCATTTTGGAAAAGAAATATCAAAATCAGGTAAAAGAGTAAATTAAGGACGGAAATTAAATCTCTCGTAGGCGAACTGCATCATTGACAACTGAAGCGAAATTTCACCTTCAACGACTTCCTTCCCAATTCCTATTTGAAAAACTTCCATTGAAAAACTTCCATTTTCACAGATTAAACGCGATTACGCTCGTTTCATAAATATTGAAATTCTTTTACCAAAAGAATTTCTGTTAATTAATAAATATTTTCTTTGTGCCATGATAAGCTATAATAAAGTATTAGCCTGTAAAGTAAAGTATTAGCCTCTAAATACATTCATACTAGAATAGTTAGAGCTTACGTTATTGTTAACGAACATAGCCATCGATAATGCAACGCCCTGTACAGATATCAGGAAGCTGTGTGGCGGAATCACCGCAGTTGTTCGACGTTGCTGTTATATACCACTAAAGCGACATCAAAACATTCCAACAATTCCAACAGCCAAACTGAATGCAGATAAAAATCGACAAAGAGCGAGTTGACCGAATTACTGAATTGGTGAATCGTTCATGAAATCTTAATTGCTCCTTGAAATTTTTCTCTCCTATTTCCTTATTATCAGGTATATCGCTGTTTCGTTATATCACTAGTATCATTTACTTACTAAATTTCTTCTTTAATCTTTTATTTATACCACAATTATTCTTTTAACTTTTATTATCCCTAAATTAATTATCCCAATTATTAAATTGGATAGGAAAATGCAAACTCTCGTATTATTTTCCAGATGATTAAAGTGTTTCGCATTCAATATTACACACTTATTATTAACATTGTCAAATTTCCCTTTCGAAAGAATATTAACAAATCAGAGAAATTGAAGGATATCACAAAGTAAAAAAATTGAATTAAACTAGGAACAGATGTTGTACAAAATTGCCAGTTTAGATATAACAGTCGCGAATGGTTCGCAAATTATTTATTTTCCATCGAGATGAATTTCATCGACAAGAGCCGGACGACTCTCAATCGCAGCGATATCGTAGCTGTGCAAGAAACGTGACGCTTAAATCTCGAGAAAGGAACCGAGGAAATCTATCTTGTATCTGGCTACAGAGCCATCGATCGTGCTCGAACATTAGACGCGGCTGTTTCACGATTTATTGAACTTTAGCCCGACATCGTTCGCGATTACCATTTAAGCCATTTATCTAAATTTGTTTTGCCGCCCATATTCAATCAGAAACAAGAATTTCACGGCGTTCGGTAACATGGTCCGCACACACCAGATTACATCTGAACAAACTCCGAAACCATATCGGCATATTCGGCCCAAGGGGAACACGAAATCTAGTTCGTAGGCGCCGGTTCCATGAAGTTTGAATCTAGTTAAAAATTACTCCGCCTGTATAGTCGGCTTCGTTCGTTTTATACGCGTATTTACGATTTCGGACGAAATAATTTACAGTTTAATAGCAAGTTTTGTACGATATGCCCGAAGGTTTCCATCGATTTAATCTGATTTTAACGCGAAAGAACGATATATCGTAATTTTATCTCATATTCTAATTGTAATCTTCGTTTTATTTATGACGTCACGATCTTATTTTCCCCGGTAATATCTTTGACATATTAAAAATTATTTCTAGTTCGTCGATGAAAATTTATTTGCAATAACTTTAGAATGCTAAATAATTTATAGAAGTGGGGAGAGGAGAGAAAAGAAAAAAGAAAAGATACGGCAACAATAACGTTCTTCTTTTTACGGCAGACAAACGAGAAAACTTCAGGTTAGCGAAGCTTAAACTTCGCTAACTTTATTGCCAGGAACTTTGCGAGTGGAAACGTCGTGGCAGTAGTTGCGTCTTACTTAGTATTGCATACTGATTGCCAGAAGAACGAGTTCATCCTGTCGTAAATTTCAAACGCGCGCGCACTAATAACAATTTAGTCGGAAACAAGAGCCGAAACGAGACACTCGCCGGCTCGCTTTCCGGCTCATATCGAGTCGCGATAATTAAAGCAAACATTATTATACTCTTCTAACGCGTTCCTTATTTGCACGTTTAATAAAATTAAAGAAAAGTCTCGTTTTATTGCCAGAAAATCCTTTGAGATAAAGTTATAGGATAATAGTAAGGTACCAGGAGATTCTATTTAATTCTTCAATGTTCGAAGCTCCTTGTTTGTTTGATCATATTATATTTTGATCATATTGTTTGATCGCAATATCATTGCGATCTAGTAGTAATAGAAAGAGGTATTTGATTCAAATTAATTAGCCAAATGAAACTGAGTCGACGACATTTTCGAAATTAGATTCTACTACTTAAAGTATATTTGGGGAATAACGATATCGATTTTTGTAAAACATACCAAATATTCTGTCGTCGCTTTTTCACGATTCAAACGGTTTCTCGACATATCGTTGTAGAATATTTTACCCTTTAAATTAATTCCACAACAAAGTTAATACTCAATTACGTGAAATTAAATAGCCCAATTAAACATATTCAAAATATTTCACATACTTAACGACGTACAAAAAATTCATAAAAATTATGGATCACAGCAATTAGTTTGTAATTTTCCCAGCAAAGAAGCAAATAAAGCCATCTTCGTGAACCACAATGGCATACAAATGCCATTGACGAAGCAACGTTAATAAGGAGCACGTTATTCCCAATTCCTCCATTATTCCCAAGCGTAAAGAAATGCTTCCTAACGCAACAAATTATCTCCAAACTTCTATCCTGTTAGAGGATGCAACTCTGGAAATAGCAATCTTTTCTTTCTGAATATTTCAATAACTTAAAAATTAACTTCTGAAAAGTTGGTGCAATTCATAAGAGTATCAGAATTACCAGTTAACGTTCTACGAGAGATTTATCTTTTTTCAGAATCAAACTTTCCTAAACCCGCAACATATTCTCGCGTGGAACAGTTATACACGAAACGTAATTTACAAACTTGTATTCCACTATAAAAGTAAAACTTCAAAAATCCCAATTTTCTCTTCTCCCAACATCCTGATAATCTAAATATTAAGGATATATCGAGAAACGTGCCTCGCTAAGGAATTTTTTAAAAATCTGTTCGAGCATTAGAATCGCCGATATTTAGAATATAAAAATTTACTTTTCCGACAATTCGATATTTTGTCGCGCAAAGAAAGATGTTCGAACGTGAAAAATCGGAAGGAACGTATTACGTATAAAATCGTCCAATTTTTGTTCTACCGAAACGTGAAACTGCGAGAATGTCTATCTTTTCCTTTGAAATATTCTGATAATTTAAATGTTAAAAGAGAAGCTTTTAAAGTATCACGGTAAAATTCGTAGAAGAGTAGCAGAGCTGTTCGAGGTTTCCTTTCACAAGGACTCGACACTTTTTCGCGTTCTGCATAAGTAAAACGGTTCTCCGGGAGTAAAACAATTCTGCCGAAAATAATTCGAAGCGAATCGTTGCCGACGTTTCACGCCACCGCGCAGCACTTCCGCTAAAATGGAAGCCGCCCGAACGCGCGCCAACTTTCTCTGAATTACATTGGAATCATCCGGCGCAAAGGGTATATTCGTCATAATTTCAAAGTTTTTGCTGTATGTAATATCGATATACCATTAAAAAGTTAGATAAGATGTTCCGTGAGATTAAGATCATGGTTGACGGAGAAAACAGAGTTAAGATGGAGAAGGAAGAGAAATGGAAGATGAAACGTTTCACCGCACTGTGGCATAAATCTTCTACCTCGATAAATAAAAATCGACGATCTGTGCGCTTTTCTTAAACTCTCGCCTCGATGCAAACGACTTTTTTCGTTTGAGGTAACGATAATGCGAATTTCTTTGTTGCTAATGCGAAATGAAGAAATATATTTAACGAAGATACAAATAGAAAAATCGCGGTAGAATGTTAGTGATCGAATGACCGTGAGGTTCGATCTACGTAACTTTCGCCAATTAGAATTTATTAGATGAAAATTCCAATTTTTTAATAGCGTCATAGTCATAAAATAGTTGAATCCGGCGGATTATGAATTCGCAATGTGTACTTTTATATTTTTCAATTTCTTCCTGGTCTTTTCTCAATTCCCAATAATACAGTACTATCTTTGTACTTCTAAAGTCGACGATATTGTTTCTATCCGTTACTTTCTCCAACGAATTTAACCGCTCGATTTTCCTTCTACTTTTCTTCACTACGCTTTTCCCTTTCTTGCACACTTTGAACCGGCATCAAAATTTTTTAAGCGTGTTATCTTAAGCGACTCTTCTGTTATTTAACTCTTTCTCCTATAATTCCTTCTCGTCTAGAATTTCTCCTCGTTCACGTAACTCTCCACATATTTCAATTATAAATATTCAATTTCTTAACCTATAAATCAACTTCTCGTTTAATTACAATTGTCATGTAATAATAGAATTATCGTGAAATTAAAGTTGAAAGTCAGCGAAACAAATGAATTTCACTTAAGTTTATTTCACCCTTTAAAGAGGTAAATTTGACAGAATTTATCTTGAAGAAAAATGAAACGACACATAAGAAAGTAGAAGATTTCTGAGTAAAGAAAATTGTCCAAGTATCGACAATTCGCCAACAGATGAAAATTTCAGGATTGAAAACAATTATTTCACGGACACTTATACAAGCGCCAATGAACTACAAAAAAGAAAAAAGAAATCAGCAATAAAAATCGCGTTATGACGACAAATTGTTACGAGTAATTATCACCACAGGAACCACAATTGAGTAGAAAAAAGCTGTGGAAACGAATAATTTCAAAGAACATTTCCCTTTCCCTCCAGGAACCAGGCTTCGCAGCAAAAGAGTTGAAAGAACAATGAGCCGACATCTTTCAAGTAAAAATACGACGTATTTAAATTGCACGAAGAAGAAAACGGTACTACGCGCTAATGTAATGAAACAGGAAGACTATACAGAACAATCGTTTCAAGATTCTCGCTGTTGCTTTAATTTTCACGCTGCAATGAGCCTCGCATCGTATCTCCTTCACCTCTTGATGCTAAATTAATTCTGCAAAATAAAACAACTCCCTTGAAACCATTTCGCCGGGAACAAGCAAAATTTTCTCATGGAAGCCATTTAATCGTCCCTAATGGCCAGCCACCGGTATTCTGTACTTAGAAGCCTTTTTAATTACTATATTCGGAAACTAGACTCTGTTCTTATATCTTTTGGTCTTTATATCAGTCGTTATATGTTAGGCGTACTAGCTGCGATATATGGATCACTAGTGACTTAAAATTTGCTGAAAGCGAAACTGAATACTATTTTGAATTAAAGATTGAGTTTCTTCTAGATTAAAAATCCCAGGAATTACATACATTTAATATTTTTCTCTTACTCGACAAATGCGATCTCCTTGCTTGAATTTCTTTCAAGTTCTGTGAGAATATAGAATGTTTTGATAACAACCGATAATTTAACAATTTTTGATTTAATACTAATCGTTTCCTTATCGCGCGATGAACTTTGATATCGAAATTATTGTATTACGATGCCAACTGTCGTTTCTTCATTTTTTTTTTTTTTTTTTTTTTTTTTTTTTTTTTTTTTTTTTTTTTTTTTTTTTTTTTTTTTTTTTTTTTTTTTTTTTTTTTTTTTTTTTTTTTTTTTTTTTTTTTTTTTTTTTTTTTTTTTTTTTTTTTTTTTTTTTTTTTTTTTTTTTTTTTTTTTTTTTTTTTTTTT